>CAAKHD010011084.1:0-5000 GCA_901007705.1 Fistularia tabacaria | reverse complement strand
TCCCTGGATCTCAAGGACAAAGTGTTTTGTTTTTAGAAGAAGACAAAGAGGAACCTGTTGATTTCAATTAGAAAAAAAACAGTGATATTTGAAGTGTTCGGGGGTGAGGGTGCTTTCAAATCGGTGGCTTCAGATGATCAGTCGAAAAGATACCTGGAGAAGAAGAAAAGAAAAGAACGACAAATGAGAAACAGGAAGTGTTTCCAGTCTTCTTTGATGGGGGAGCGTGCTGGTTTGAGGTGCTTAACCCCACCCCCTCTCAGCGAGGAGCTCCCCGATTGGCTTCCTTCCTTGTGTGGGGGCTGTCCATGTTCTTCAGGGTTCTCCGGGTTCCTCGCACAGTCCACGCACATGCAGGAGGTTCAGAGGACACCCTTTCATTGACCCAGATCCTGGATGAGAGGGTGAATTGGTTTGGATGTCTCCATACAAGTCCCAGTGATTGGTCCGAGGCGAATGCCTCGTATAAATGAGAGGGTGAATCGTTTTATGTTGATGTATGACGTGAATGAGAGGGTGAATGGTTGTATGTCTATATGTGACATATGAGTGAGAGGGTGAATAGTAGTTTCATATATGACATGAATGAGAGGATGAATAGTTGTTTCATATATGACATGAATGAGCGGGTGATAGTTATTTGTATCTGTATGACATACAAATGAGAGGGTGAAAAATGTTATGTCTATATATGACATATAAATGAGAGGGTGAATACTTGTACATATATGTAAGACATGAATGAGAGGGTGAATGTCGTATGTATAAAATGTCGTATGAATGAGACGGTGAATAGTTGTATGCATCTAATAACATACGAATGAGAGGGTGAATATTAGAATGCCCATATATGACATAAGAATGAGAGGGTGAATAGTTGTTTGTATCTAATGACATATGAATGAGAGGGTGAATAGTTGTATGTATGTATATGATATACGGATGAAAGAGTGAATAGTTGTTTCATATGTGACAGGAATGAGAGACTAAATAATTTTATGCCCACTAATGAATTACAAATGTTAGGGTGAATAGTTGTGTCACTATATGACATACTGATGACAGGGTGAATAGTTGTATGTCTATATATAATATACAAATGAGAGGGTGAATAGTTGTATGTCTATATATAATATACAAATGAGAGGGTGAATAGTTGTAAGTCTGTATATGATATACAAATGAGAAGGTGAATGGGTGTATGTATGTACATGAAATTAGAATGAGAGGGTGAATGTTATACGTATCTTATGACATACGAATGAGAGGGTGAAAAGTTGTTTCATATACGACGTGAACATGAGGGTGAGTAGTTTTATGTCTATATATGATAAACAAATGAGAAGGTGAATGGTTGTATTTATCTATATGGCATATACATGAGAGGGTGAACCGCTGTATTTATGTATATGACATATGAATGAGAGGGTGAATAATTTTATGCCCAGAGATGACATGAATGAGAGGGTGAATTCTTGCCTGTCTCTAATGACATGAATGAGAGGGTGAATGGTTTTATGTAAGATAATGATTGACACCTCTTACCTCCCCATTCCAAGCCAAGCATTCCAGATAATAAATGAATGAATGAATGAATGAATGAATGAATGAACAATTGAATGAATGAATGATTGGATGAGCGAATGAATTCCATCAGTTTGCCACAAACAAGTGTATCTTTGTTCCTTTTTATTTGTCAGAAGAAATCATCCTTTTTTTTGCTCGATTTCAACCCAAACACGAAACACACCCACGTGAATATCACTCTCTCATCCAGTCCAGCTGCTAATAGAAGCATCTCAAAACGGCATCATTGATTTCCATCTTGCTCTCTGACACACACACACACACACACACACACACACACACACACACACACACACACACACACACACACACACAAAAAAGATTTTCTGAGAACAATATGTTTGAGTGTCAAGCTGCAAGAATGTGACAGGAAGTCAGGCACAAAAAAGGTTCCCGACAGATTTTTCAAAATAAAAGGGGGCTGATTGATGGATTTTTCTCAGTCGGGAGTATTTATAAAGAATGGCAAGGAATGTGGGACCCGTCTAACGACGTGAAGTTTTTATGCTTTTTCTGGCACAGGCTAACATTACTAAACAAACAGGAATGTTTGGAAAATGTGTATGTGAAGTCAATACACATTTTACTCCCCCGCCCCTGCATTTTACCCCCACCCATCTGTATGTAGAAAAGCTCCATTAGTGCCACAAATTCTATTAGCATGTGCTAATTGATGGGGTGAATGTTAGCAGTAGTTGAAAAGACTGACTGTCTAATTTTTCTCCTTTTTTATTTTCTATCAATCCAATGAACTTATTTTATCTCTTTTAGACAAGAAAGGCTTGTTTTCTGATTTTATTCATTTTTGATATTTATACAACACCTTCTTGTTGGTTTTTAAATCCAAACATACACGTTTCCTTGCTGATTTCAAGTCATTTGCACATAAAGGTTGTTCAAATCCTCGCCACTCCTCAGCCCACACAGTCGTCCGTTGAGCAGCTACTCTGCCATTGGTTTGTTGGAAAGGAAAACCTCCGCCGGTGAAATACAAGCTCGGAGATTTTTCGAGGGAAAAGGCTAAAATAACAGCCACCGTCTGACATCAAACGGCGGCGTTTGCGTGTCAAAGACGAGTAAATGAAGTGGTAATGAGGTGCTATGCTAGCCCGCCACTCTTGCAGGGGGGCGGAGGGAATGCAAACGTCCACCGCCTTTGTTCCTCGGGTCATTAATGCTAACACTAGCTGTTTGTGTATGGCGGCTACCTAAACAAACCACGAGAGGGAGGGGATTGACTTTGCATGTGTGTGTGTGTGTGTTGCTTGGCCAGTGAAGAAATGGAAACATGCCAGTGTATTGTGGTAGTGACGGAAGATAGCCCCTGGGCTAACTTTAGCTGCAGGCTAACAGCAGTTACAGATTCATTTCCATTCAAATAGAGATTCTGTTTGTTCCACGAACTTCCTGAGTCTCCATGTTCTCCATCCTCTCCCCCTCCAGGTTCTCTGGTTGCCCCCCAAAGTCAAAAAACAAGCATTAAGTTCAGGGGGGACCATGGCAGTTGGTATGAATGAATGAATGCATGAATGTATATTTAAAACAGAGTCACAAATAAAGTAATTAAGTGTTTAGCTGTTTAATGGAACATGTTCATTGGATCTCCAAGCCTTGGTCTTAGCCAATAAGAGCCTGCATCTCTCTTCTCAGTAATGTTGCAGCGTTATGTGACAGAACGCGCGAGACGCTTTTTGCAGATGCTAGGAAATAGAGCGCGAAAAATTACAATTGGATATTAAATGGCTGTTGATGCTAAAATAGCACATTAGCAGAAACAAACTACATCATAGAAGCTGGGTCTAACGGAATGAACAGGCGCCATGTGTTAGCAGATTTTCAACTCTGGTAACCAACCACAAGTGTAAGCTAACCCAAAGTTGACACAGTCTAAAAGATGACACAGACAGCAGAAGCTAAAACTGGTTTCGAGATGCAAAAAGAGACGGCGACAATGCTAATGACAATGCTAACCCTTGGACAAGCAGGTCCAAACAAAACACAAACAAAAAGTTAGAATTGGATGTGAAAGTGCAGCGTTTGCATTCGTTCCAACACCACTTCCTGTTTTGGGGGTCAAAGGTCAAAGCCATGGGTCACCTGACCCTAGCCCGTTGAAGAGAAGCTTCCGTCCGTGGCGGCTGACCCCTGACGATGACGGACGCAGCAGTCCCGGAGAATCGCGCCATTGTCCCAGGTGACATTCCTGACGGTCGTTCGGGTCTGCGACACACACAGACACACACACACACCTCCGCCCATGACAAAAGGCTGGGTCACCTGACGCCTCAGTGTTCGGCCTCCCGGCCAAAGTAAACAAACTGTTAATTCAGGATAATTCACCAGAACATATAGACCCCGCCGTATAAATTCCAACCCCCCCCATTCTTCTGTACCCTCCCCCCCCCAAGTTCAGTCTGAAGGCCTGGCCGCACTTTAAGAAATGAAAGTAAAGTTCACGCATTGGTCCACCTGAGTCACCCTTTCGTCCCTGGATGAGATCTTTGATCTTCTCAGATCAGCGCAGGGATGATACATCTCGGCCCCTTGAAGCGGCGACTCAAGTTTGCAGTTTAGACAACAATATTTGTTTAGTTTTTTGTTAATTTTTTCTCGCGACATTTTATTTTGAAGGGTCTTTTTCCTTTTCTTCCCCCTCTGCAGTGAATGGGATCATTCATCCCTTCTTATCAGGTGAGTGCCCCCCCATTTCCACCTTCACTGCCCCCTCCTCCCCCAGCCTTTGTCCTCCCCCACAATAGGGCGGTCGGATGAATGTGTGTGTGTGTGTGTGTGTGTGTGTGTGCGTGTAGTAGTAGTCTAGTGTTGATGCCTGATCTTTCGGTGGTTTCAGGTAAATAGAGGCTCTTTTCCTTCCCTCTGCCTTTGCTTTGTAGCTGCTGCGGGAGCACAATGAAGTGTGTGTGTGTGTGTGTATCAGTGTGTATATATGTGTGCATGTATTTGTGTGTGTGTGTTAATCACAGTCATGCAGAAATATTAACCTGCTTACCCAGTGTTACCTTGTTTTACTGTCACCTTCTTAAGATAATTGCCTAATTCATCTTTTGACATTTTTTTTTTGCCAAAATCAACTCTTTATTCAACCTGTTTTTTATGTTTTTGAAAAGGATGACCTAAAGTACTATTTTCAGAAGGTGATGATATGTAAATGTGTTCATATAGTCACAAACATTTCTAAGTATATTTTATCTATCTATCTATCTATCTATCTATCTATCTATCTATCTATCTATCTATCTATCTATCTATCTATCTATCTATCTATCTATCTATCTATCTATCTATCTATCTATCTATCTATCTATCTATCTATCTATTTTTATTTTTTTATTTACTTATTTTTTTGTTTATTTATTTTCATTCCGTACAAAACTCACATTTTCCTCTGAATA
>CAAKHD010011083.1:0-10195 GCA_901007705.1 Fistularia tabacaria | reverse complement strand
AAAGTTTAATCCCTGGAGCCTGGAACCCATCCCGAGAGATGGCGTAGTGGGGGGGGGGGCCCTGGGGGGGGGTTAAAAAAAAAAAAAAAAAAAAAAAAAAGGGCCGGCGCTTCCCTGATTGGACCGAACCATCTGTCCGTCAAAGTCTCCAACTCTCAGCCTGCAATCGCCTGCCCCCGTCTAACCCACAGCCAATCAGCTTCCTCGATTTGACCCACAGCCAATCAATCACTTTCCTTTTGCAGAAAAATGAAACCCGGCAAAAGCCCAGCGATGAAACCCATTGATTGTATAATTATCTTATGATGAAACTGAATCCATCCAATAATCCCGTGCATGTATTTATCTGTGCTTTATGTTTTTTCCTGATTTTTCGTCGGCTGGTGTTGAATCAAGATGGCGGCTCCGCCCCCCCCATGCCGGTGACGTTGGAATGACCCATGTCTTTCACGGACGAGTCGAGGCGCTCGGACCTTCTCGTCGGTGAAGGTGTGAGGCCTCTGCGCTGAGGCGGAGCGGACGGAGACGTTTCTCGGGACCTCGGGGTTCCTCACCTCCGGCTCGGCGACGATCTTCTCCTCGTCGTCCTCGTCCCGCACGGCGGCGGCGGCGTTGATGACCGGCGGCGTGGAGGCGGGCCTGGGGTTGTCCGAGGGCGTCCGCCGCAGCTTCACCAGCGGCCTGGGCAGCTCGCCGTCCTCCTCCATCTTTAAACACACCACGGAGATGTTTAGGGTTCCCGCGGGATCTCCTGCGGCCGGCGGGAGGGCGGCGGGGGGCGTGACCTTCGGGGGCTTGTTGGCGGCGAGGCCGTGGGCCGAGGGGAAGCTCCGGCGCGGCGGCGGCGGAGGCGGAGACTTGGAGGGCTTTTCGGTGCGATACCGGGCCAAGCCCAGGTCCACTGCGGGGACACACACACACACACACACACACACACACGGGCAGAGTGAGGTGCGCCTCCTGCGGGCCGTCAGGAGGAGGGTGCACGGCCGCAGGCTCACCGGACCCTCGCTGCGAGCCGCCGCCCTCCATGCTGTTCAGCTTCTGCGCGGCCAGCTGCACCTTCCCGGGCGGCTGCTCCCCGACGGGGGCGGCGGAGGCGAGGGGGACGGCCATCTGGGGCTTGGGCGGCACCGCCGGCTTGTTGATGTGCCTGGCGGCGAAGTCCAGGTCGGGGATGGCCTTCATCAGCTCGGCCTGCGTCTCCTCCAGCAGGCGGTTGATGTCCTGGGCGCTGAACTGGGTGAGGCTGGCCCGCTTCTCCTCCCAGTCCCGCTCCGCCGCCTGGTGGACGACACAAAGCGGCTGCGGCGAGAGGCGGGACGCACGGCGGCGCCGACCGAGACGGACGCCGCTTTCGTACCAGTCTGACTTCGGCCGACACCGACTTGTCGGCGGGGCGGCGGCCGGGCGGCTCGTCCAGGACCCGGTTCCTGAAGCCCACGGAGGGGGGCGCGTCCTGCTCCGGCCCGGACGCCTCGGAGGACGCGGGCATCCAGTCGGCGAGGCCGGCGGCGGGGCCGAGGTCGGCCAGGCCGAGCGGCGGGCCGTCGAGGACGTCGGCGTCCTCGGGCCTCTTCTGGGAGACGTCCTCAACGTTCTTCCAGGAACCCTCCGTCACTTGTCTGCACACGTAGGAGGGAGACAGAAGACTACGATACACACAGGACACCAGGGAGGCCCCTGGGAGGGTTAGAAACAACCAGGGAACCGCAAACATCTCATCAACAACGCTTTCCACGAGTCGATCGATCGCTCTTTTTCTCCGTCGCCAATCAACGGCGGCGATCATCGCGGACGGACGAGCGAGGGAACGGGCGTGGAGAACATCGGGGGTCGACTCGGGGTTTTTCGCGCCGCCGGTCCATCGGTTCGCGCTCGGGATCGATCGCCGGCGGGAAGCGACGGCGTGTCCTCCCGGGTTTCGGCCCCCGAAGCGAGAGACGTCGGGTTCCCCTGCGGACGCCTCGCGGTCAAGACCGTCGGCGAGAACCGATCGATCGATCGATCGATCCGATCGGAGGCGAGCGGCGCCAGTACCTGCGCAGCGAGCTGAGGGCGTCACTCATGGTGTTGCAGCGCTTCAGCAGGGCGTCCAGGCGGTGAGGCTCCTCCTTCAGGAACTTCACCGCCTCCACCTCCACCCTCAGCACCACCCGCATCTTGCTCTGCAGGCCGGGGAACTGGTCTGCACGGAGGAGGGGCGACACCGCGCCACGGCGGCGGTGAACATCGTGACCAGGCGGCGGTCTCACAGGCGAGGGGGAGGCGTGGCGGCGGACTCACTCTTCAGCTCCGTCAGCGTCTCTCCCAGCATCCTCAGCTCCTTGCTCTTCTGCTCCACGTCCTGCTCCGTCACCAGGCCGTGGTTGACCGAGGAGTTCCTCTGCAGCTCCTCCACGGACTTCTCCAGGTCGCTGCGGAGGGAGAAGAAGAAGGCCTCATCAGAGCGTCTCGGGGTCGGGAGACGTCACCTCCGGGTCTCAACGGGAGTCTGGAATCTTGAACTCACTGCAGCTGCTGGATCAGCAGCTCCTCCTGGTTCAGGTACTTCAGCCTCTCCTCCTCCACCAGGAGGCGCTGTCTCTGCAGCGGGTCCTCCTGGGTCCGCACGGCGTCCAGCATCATGAGGCTCAGCTCCGACTCGGTCTGCCTGAGCAGGGTCAGCACCGAGTCCTGGTTCTCCAGCTGCGGCGGGTCACAGGGTTACTCTCTTCCGGGGCCGGTAGCCCGGGAGCCCGGGGGCCCGGGGGCCCGGGGCCGGCGGCTCGGACCCTCCACGCACCTGCATGTTGCGGAGCTGCGACAGCTGCTTGCGCAGGGCGTTGGTGTTCTGCTGCAGGCCCTGGAGGTGGAGCTGCATCTGCAGGCGGGACACCGTCACCGGCCGGTTGGCGCCCGACGGCGGGGGCGGCATCAGGGCCAGCGGGGCCGACGGGGTCAGAGCTGAACGGCGGACAGAGCGGGTTAATGAGGAAGGAGGAGGAGGAAGAGGAGGAGGAGGAGGAGGAGGAGGAGGAAGGCTGGTGGACGTTGCCTCTGAAACACCGTCGGTTTGCGGCTGAGCAAAATTCTCAGGGTCTCCCTTTGAAAAGCACCGGCATTCTTGGAAATCAGACGTTCTTACGTTTCCGATTTCCAAGATCCGACGGAGCCGGAGGACAAGTTCCACCTGCTACAGGCCGGGGCTACAGGCCGACATTGACCGGGACGACCATCAACAGGACACGGGGTTGGACTGGCGGGACAGAGGGTGCGGTTGGGTGGTCCTGAGGACAGGGCGTTCATGCAGAGCAGGACAGAAGGAGGGGGAACGGGCAGGTGTGGAGTTGCATTCCCAGGCTGGTGTCTGGGAAACATCAGACCGGATGGAGACGAGCACCAGTCCAGGACACTGGGACCGACTCCAGGGCCCGGTGAAGAACATCCGACCGGCGGACGTACACGGAGGAACCTTGGCTCGGGAGCGCGTGGACTTCGGAGTTCTACGAGTCGGAAGCCGTCGACGGACGAGGCGTTCGAAGCCGGCCGGGGACGAGTTGATGGTTTGGAGTTTAGACATGAAGGGGAGCAAAGCCGCATTGAGCGACGCCTTGGAGCATTCAGGGCACATGTGTCAAACTCGAGGCCCGCCACGTCATTTTATGTAGCCCGCGAGAACCTCGCGAGAAGCTCTGCTTGCCTTCAAATAAACGAGTCCAACGCGTGGATTGATCATAAACTACATTTCTATTTCCAACGAGTGGAACTGGAAACACAAATGATCCTGAAATGTCCAGGAGGAGAAAAGTGGATGCGGACGGATGTTATTCTTTCTTCACTTGGATCGTTTGATCATTGATTGATGGAGTCCCTATCTATAGGCTATTGTCTTAGCCTGACAATAGAAAAGAGCTTGTAATTTAATTTAAATCCATATTTTTTCCTTCTGTGAATGAGTTGTTCAGCGTGAAGGAGTTTGCACTTCTTTTACATGACGTTCGGTTACATTAACACTCTCACGGTTCCATGTGGTTAGATTTATGGATCACGGCGAAGGGTAGGACTTTTTTTTTAGTGTTGCCATGGCAGCAGAGAAGACCACCAACACCAGTCGAATTGAACCGGGACCGACCGCTGTTTGGAGGTCATCTCCTTGCTGCGGAGCCCTCAAAGCTCCCGTCTCCTCTTTGAAAGATCTCAGCGTCGATAAAGCCGGTTATATAAGCGAACACGGGCTCCGCTCTGTCGCCTCTCTTTATCTTCTGATCATCTGCCGTTCTCCAATCCCAACTCCGACTCCCGCTCCGTCCGCCGCCGCCGCCGCCGCCGCCGCCGCCGGACCCATCCGTCACGGTTACAGCCGGACCCGCTTTCACTTTGTTTTCGCCTTGGCGGCGAGGCCGTAAATCTGCGCGGCGTATTGTTCCATGGAGGTTCCGAAGCATACCTTCATAAATCTGTCCCGCAGCAACGGGCCGACACCAGCCCGACGCGCCGCTCAAAGCCTAATAAATATCCCCAAAGTGCTTTTGTTGTGCAGCACGGTTTATCAGCGGCGCAGAGATTTACAGCCTCCGGCAAGGAAGTGAAGTGTCCCCTTTCTCTTTGGGCCTCTGCCCGGTTCGTCTCCGCACCCGCGCTCTTTTAAAAGACTCAAGAACGTCCAAACGCCGAGTCACGGGGAACGAGGTCCGGGGTTTTGTTGGAAGCGCGCAGTGAGGAGGTGGCCGAACGTCCGGGGATGGAAGTCCACCGGGGTGTGTCCCTCTGGACGGACGGAGCATACAAGTACTCCGATGGCCGATTCGCAAGACCCGCCGGAGGGAGGCTCGGTTCTTTTCCAGGAAAAGCCTCTTGGTGTCAAATGACATAAAACGTCAGGTTCTCCAGACCCGGTGGGTCTCCACCTCAAGAGCCTGACAGTCAGGAGGAGGCAGGAAAAGCTCGGTGTGGATGGGACGGCACTGGTCAAAGGAGAGGCTGTTTGAGTCCCGAACCCATCCGGTGAAGAAGAAACACCTGAGGTGTGGAGGGAGCGAGAAGGTACGACTGTTTCTCACTCGCCGGAGACCCGACCCAGGAGACACTGTCAGATCGGACCCACTTTTGGGTCACGTTTCGGACAACATGGAGGTGGTAGCTGAAACTGTCAAGAGTCCCTTGAGAGCATCTGAGCGCGCTCAACAATCAGAAAACTACCCCATCGCCGTTGCCGGAGCGGAGCGGGTGACTATTTCTCTGAAAGTAGCGTCCATCATCACTCTCCAACAGAAGGTTGGACAAGGAGGACACAGAGAGCGAGAGGAAACTCGAGGCGGGAAGAAAAGTCCCTCCGATTTCCAGGAGGACCAGCGGCATCGTTTCTATTAGCTTCGTTATTTGTCCAGTGTACGTTTGGACGCGTCTGAATGTGCAATGGCTTCTAATAATGCCACTGAAATCATGGCATGTCATGAAACAGCTTTTATCTTCCAGAGAAGAGCCACAATCCGACCGTCCTGAATCCAAATCCGACAGAAAACATCACCAAAGGTGAGGCCTTTGCTTTGAAACGCCGTGATTTTTCATCTCCGACCGCGACGTCATGCAACTCGGCGGGTTTAGGTGACACTCGGGAAACAGGGCGGGGAGGTTGGTTTTTGACGACACACACACACTCTGAGGAGGCCGTGAACACAGGACACACACACACACACACACACACACACACACACACACACACACACATAGCTACCTTTCTTTTTTTTAGCGCGTCCAGCTAAAACAAGAAGCACGAGGCAGCGGTTACACACAGCAGCGGAGCAGCGTCACACAGTCACACCTTCAGAATTGAGCGGAGAGAAGGAAGAGGAGGAAGAAGAGGAGGAGGAGGAAGAACAGGAGGAGGAGGAAGAAGAGGAGGAAGAGGAGGAGGAGGAAGAAGAGGAGGAGGAGGAAGAGGAGGAGGAAGAGGCGCCATGACGGTATACTTACTGTCGGTCCCCGAGCAGTCGCTGGCCGACTCCATCTTCTCCCTGGGCGAGACGGGAGACGCCACTTTAGCAACGGCGCGAGCTGAGCCAGCAGTGCACGTGGCGGCATTCGTGCTCGCAAAACGACAATCAGGCGGAAAGTGATCCCGTCTGGCAGGGATTTGCCGGCTTCTTCGGGATTGCAGGAGAATTCATTGTCATTTCCGGTGGGTTTATTCATGCATGTTTCTCTGGATCACCTTCTCGCTGTGTGTGTGTGTGTGTGTGTGTGTGTGTGTGTGTGTGTGTGTGTCTTACGGGCTCTCTGCCTCCGGCGCTCTGCTCAGAACCCTCTGCAGCAGTCCGGTCAGGCTGGCGATCTGCTTCTCCATGGCCTCCATCCTCTCCCTGCGGACCAGAGCCGTGTTCACTGGGCTGATCGGCGTCTCCCGGCGTCTCGCCGGCGACCCGGCCGTCCTACCTGGTCTCGGTCTCGTTCCCCGGCGGCGGCGAGCCGAATCCCCCGGCGCCGCCTCCCTCGCCGGCGGGTCCGGCCATGAGGCAGAGCTGGTCTGAGGCGAGCCCCGGCGCCGGGCCCTGGCCCCGGGCTTTGGGGCTGTCCCCGAACACGGAGGAGGACGCCGAGTCCCTGCGCAAGCTCTGCCGGCCGGGGGACCCCCGGGCGGGCAGGGTGCCCCCGAAGGAGTCCCTCATGTCGGGGATCTTCTGCGGGGAGGACGGCGGCGCCACCCGCAGCCCCATGGCCAACATGGAGGCGGCGTAGGCGTCGTTGTAAAGCGGCCCTCCCGGCCTGTAGAGGGCGCCGGTATCCATCAGCTCTCCTTGCAGGGCGGCGGCGGCCGAGTAGGAGGTGAGCGAGCGCACGGATCCCGCCCCGCCGCCGGCGCCGCCGCCCCCGCGGCGATACAAGGAGCCGTAGGGGTCCGCCCTGGCCGGCAGGGGGGAGTGGGGCCCCCCGGCCAGACTCAGGCGGTTGGATTCGGCGCCCAGGGCGTAGGGGTCGGCGTAGATGCCCCCGCCCCCGCGCTCGTCCCCCCGCAGCAGCACCATGCTCCTGGACCCGCCCGCCTCGTCGTCCGGCTTGACGTCGCGGCGCTCCAGGATGGCGGAGGAGGAGGCGCAGAAGGCCGGCGGGGCGTGGTGGGGGGAGGAGGAGTGGTGGGACTGGGGGTGGGGGTGGGGCAGGGAGTGGGCGTGGTGGGCCGGCCCGGCGTAGGACGACGGACGGCCGCCGCCGTACAGGAGGCGGGCGCGGGACGGCGAGCCCTGCGGAGGCGACGCCGAGGAGGAGGAGTGCTGCGAGGACATCGGGGGGTTGCTGAGGCGGCGGCTGGGCGGGGAGTCCTGGGGGGCGTAAACCATCTCCCTCTGGAAGAGCAGCACACGATCCAGTCAGTCCACAGTCAGTCCACAGTCAGTCCACAGTCAGTCCACAGTCAGTCCACAGTCAGTCCACAGTCAGTCCACAGTCAGCACCGCAGCTCCGCCACAGGAAGTGGGACGCAAAGACGACGGCGAAGAAAAAAAAAAACAGCCGTGCGTCTTCCTCACGTAATCGATACGGTTATTTCCCGAACTGCCTCCTCGCTTCCGGAATCGAGCTGTAATTAGACGGCGGCTTCGAGCCGAGAACGGCGTGGGGAACCCCGGCGACGCGGCGAGGAGAGGAACCGGAGGACATAAACCAGCAGGTAAAGCCGGGGTCATCCATTCGACCGCACGATTTTCTGAAAACAAACACCAGCTCGCGCAGCGCCGGGCCGGGGAAGGAGCTCCACGCCGTGCGTCCTGCCAGTCAGCGAGTGCATCTGTCGATGTGCGTGATCTTCAGCCAGTTCCCGTCCACACGAGTGCTACTAGCGTGACGTGCCCAGTCGCGTGACCTCCCACTCGCCGAGTGGATAAAAGCATCCCGGCCCGTGACGTCACGCGGACTCGCAAACAGAAGTCATCATCGCAGTGAGCGTCTCCCCTGCTGGAGTGTGAGTCAGCAGGCGCATTGTCAAACACACCCTGTGTGTGTGTGTGTGTGTGTGTGTGTGTGTGTGTGTGTGTGTGCGCGTTATCACCGCCGCTTTGGAAACGACTACATTGACAAGAATGACCTGAAATAGCTGCAGCTCAGCTGCACAAGAATCACCTTCACGTGCACTTTTCTGACATCTGAGCTTCGGGGGACACGGCGCCGCTAGCGAGCTAGCCCGGAGAGCGTCGCGGAAAAACACGGGCGAGGCTCGCGCGTCGCGGACTCGTCCGTCAAGGGTCTGGGAAGCCGGTGAGATACAGGGGACGGAGAGCATCGTCGGAGGAGGCGTTCGAAGCCGGTCGGGGACGGTTTGATGGTTTTTAAAAAGACGAGCGGCTTCACTGCGTCCATGAATGGAGTTTAGACAGAAAGTGGAGCAAAGGTACGTTTAGCATAGCATTGTAGCATTAAGTGTGTGGCCAGTAAGTTAAGGAGAGAGCACCAAATGAAAAATATCTCCCCCACCGGCACCTTCATCCCATCTTCAAGGTAAATACCCTCATTCCCGGACGATGAGCAGCTACTTTTTCACCCGCTTCAACGACGGTGCGGCTAATGTGTGGATTTTTTTGGGGGGGCTAACGAGCTTCTGAGGCCGTTCAATTCCGACACTGAAGAAGACGACCTGAACGTTTTTCGTGCGCAGGAGGAAGAACAAGATAGCCATACCCTTATTTCTAGCCGGTGCAGCTAGAAATAAAACATTTCCGGCAGGTATTTGTGGTTGTTACGGGTACGTTCTGAATCAAGAGTTAAAGATGCCTAACGTCTCTCTGTGTAAATACACTACATGGTCAAAAGTATTGGCTCGCCTGCCTTGACTCACAGATGAACTGAAGAGACATCCGTTCCTGATCCAAAGGCTTCAACATGACCTCAGTCCACCCTTTGCAGCCACAACAGCTTCAGCTCTTCTGGGATTTTGGAATTGTCCAACATGTCCAAAGGCTGATGCCTGGTATGGCTTCAGCACACCAAGACATTTGAGGGAACAGTTTGGAGCAGGACCCTTCCTTTGACTGAGCACCAGTGCACAAAGCAAGCTCCATCAAGACATGGATGACGGAGTCGGCTGTGGAGTCCTGACCTCAACCCCATACAACACCTTTGGGATGAATTCGAGTGGACACTGAGAGCCAGGCCTTCTCCTCCAACATCTCAAATGTGCTTCTGGAAGCTTCCCACCAACACACGGGTGAAGCTCGCGGGCATTCTTCCCAGAAGATCGGAAGCTGTTGTAGCTGCAAAGGGTGGACTAACGTCATATTGAAGCCTTTGGACCAGGTGATGGATGTCACTTCGGTTGATCTGGGAGTCCTCGGTCAGGGCGTGGCTTTGTTTTTAAAAAGGAAAAAAAAGGGATTTGCTAGGCGACGTCTATCTGTCCGCTCACCCTCAGGTCGCCGTTGGCCAGGTGTGGGTTGTGAGGGCCGGGGTAGGTGCCGTAGACGGGCTCCTTGCAGTAGATCTTGATGACGCAGCGGTCCTGGACGTCCCGCGGGTCCTCCAGCTCATAGAAGACGTTGCGGGTCTCGTCCTTGATCAGCAGCGCCGTGCTGGGCGACCTGGCGGCGGCACGGCGGTTACCGCACTGCCGCTCACGGGGCGAGTCCGCCGGCGTCCGGCCGCGCGCGCGTTACCTTAGCATGGCCATGGTGAGCCTCTGGGGGAACATGTGCACGATGAGCGCCCTCAGCGTGTCCAGGCCGGTCAGCTCGTGGGTCAGGTGAACCCGCCGCGTCTCCTCGCCGAGCTGCAGGAACAAGATCCCTGCATTTATGGATGGGGAGGAACGATGAGGGAGAACCCCGGCAGCGGTGGTGGAGGAGGAGGAGGAGGAGGGTGGGAGGAAGAGGAAGAGGAGGAGGAAGAGGAGGAGGAGGAGGGTGAAGTCGAGGATGAACACAGAGAGGACGTTTCACCTCAGAGTGCGGGTTCGAGTTCAGCGAGGGAGGAGCTGAACCCTGAACCCCCGACAACAAACGCGTCCGTCTTCATCATCTCCACCTTCTTCTCAAGGTTCCGGCCCACGCACACACACACACACACACACACACACACACACACACACACACACACACGCACACATACACACACACACACCGGGGAATCCTGGATCCCGGGGAGTTGGGGGGGGGGGGGGGGGTACCCCCGCGGCCCGCCGGGACTCCGAGACCGCGGGGGGGCTGCCCGGGGGAAAGGCCGCCCGGCCTCC
>CAAKHD010011075.1:28359-48989 GCA_901007705.1 Fistularia tabacaria | reverse complement strand
GTGTGGGGGGGGTGGGTTGTGTGGGGTTTGGGTTGGGGGGGGGGGGGGTGGGGGGGGGGGGGCGTGGGGGGTCAGCGAGGAGAAAGTTTTTCGCTCCAGGCAATGTTTCCCACCTCTGTTGTCTTAAAAACCGTCCGGCACCTGCGTGTCAATAAAGGTTATTACCTGGCAGAGGTAAGGAAAGTTTATTTCATCGAGTGACCGAAAGTTCAAGCGGGTTTTTCCTCCTGCCGACGTTTGAGGCGCCGCCGAAAGCCGTACGCGCCTGCGCTCGGGCGTCCCGGAGGCGGAACCGCTCAACGGCGTGGCGATTTTGAAAAAATATGGGGGGACGTCAGGGAAAAAAAAAAAAAAAAAGGGGCCGGAGGAGGCGGGGCTTAAGGCCGGGGTCGCCTGTGAGGAGGAAGTCCTGCACGCACACACGTTGGATTGAAAACAGTTACATTGGAAAAGCGAAAGCAAATCGACGCTTTCTGTCCTTTTTTATTTACCATGCATGGATATGAAGGACGCTTCGGCGATCAGACCTGTCGCATGACTGCAAGAAGGCTTTGGTTCTCCCCTGGCGGTGGGCTGGGTTCTCCTCACGTTCTCTCCAGGTTCTCCATCTTCCTCCCGCGGTCCAAAAACATGCTCAGCAGGTTTCCTCGTGGACTCTAAATCATCCATAGATTTGAATGAAAGGGTGAAGGTGAAAGACCACGCGCATATCAATTGAATTGGTTCCAGAAGTGGGTTTGAATGTTGATTTTTTTTTTTTTTATTATATCTTAAATTAATTTTCTCCATTTAAAATAACAGGAAACGAATGAATTAGTTCCAACCCCTCCCCCCAAAAAAACGTACAAAATAAAGATATTAGTGTAGAAAAACCCTGAAAAAAAAGGATATTGCGAATGTAACTTGGGATGATTATGATATTAAATGAAGTTAATATCACAATAAACTTATGATGATTACATTACAATGAACTTAACATTATAATGAACTTGTGATGATTATTATAATAAATTAACTTCACTTAATTTACCTAATTTTACTTTCAAATTTTAGTCTTCTTCACCAGTATTTCTGTTTTTCAGATTCGTTTTCAGTTGCGGGAGCTAGCTTGCAGGGGACCGCGCCAATTTTTGAATTTAGATTTTCTCTCTCTCGTACTCGTACCATGAAATTCTCTTCGTATTCCAAGGATAAAATTTGCTCCATATCTTTAATTCGGAACATGAAGTCATTGGTATCTTAAGGGGCCGCTGGATTTTCATACCATACCAGCCTCTCACAGATGTATGACGCCGTGTCTGGCATCCATACCGAGATGGATTAGCACACGTGGACCGGGACCTTCTGCACCCTCCGAACAACCAGGAAAGATCCAGCACCAGAAGCAGCCAGATGAGCCTCAGTCCATGAGATCCAACAGGTTTCACTCCTCTATCTGGCGTTACCTTTTCACACTCCAGTCCAGGTAAGCCCACAAAAGTTGCTCCTTTGTCCCCAACGAGCGACAGCCCCCATTAGCATAGCATTAGACCTAGCTTCGGCCCATCAACTCGTCCTTCTACGCAACAAGCCACCGTAACCGAGACCCGCCCACAACCCTGGCAGCTTTATTGTGAAACTCCTCAACGATCATCAGAACCGAAGAAGCCTCTTGGGACGAGGGGCTGAAACGTCTCCGAGCGAAGACATTCCTTTCCAGCTGCCACGACAAGAAGATTTCCACAAGAAGAAGAGATGCCTTCATTGTCACATCCAGTTCTGGACAGAGCACAACATCGACGTAACTTCACCACCGCATTGAAGCCATCATGGATGCACCGTGAGCAGAAGGCAGCGAAGGACCAGCGCCAGGGGAGCGGTTAGGGGTTCGGTGTCCTGCTCAACAACACTTCGACACACTGGGAGCGGCCGGGGATCGAACCGGGAATGTTGGGTTCCAAGGGCGCTTCCTTAGCGGGCCGCTAACGCTCCGGCGTCCTGTTGGTCGGGCAAACCGTCGGCCTCGCTGTGGGACTCATTAAGGCTCCTGACCCGTCCTGTCATTAGCCGCCGTCCCTTGACTTTTTGCGAGCTCATGAAAACACATGAGCGGCCCGAGGGGACGCCGCCTGACCTATTTGCGCCTCTCGGCCCGGGAGCGACGGGGACGGGACGGGGACGGGACGTGGACGCCGTCCAGCGCGCCAGATGAAATCACGATGCAAACTTAAGTGAAGTCTAATTACATCACGTTGAATCAGCAGCTGAAGCGGTGAAACCCCTGCTGGTTGGACCGACGCCCGGCGACCCAAAAAGGCAGCGCGGGCTTCTGGGTACGAGGCGAGGTCCAGACACAAAGGAACGAGGGAAAGGGAAAAAAAAAAAGGAGCGGGGAGCAAACAATTACAGAGCAAAATGCTATCTGACATTTCGCATGCAATGAGCTAAAAGCAAACATCCGCATTGAATAAATAAGGGGAAAAATAGGTCAAATAAAAAGGATAAAATTAAAATAAATATAATATTAAAATGTATGAAATATATGGAAATTAGCAGTCGAGGAAAATCAACAAATATAAATAAATCAACATTCGCAGAAACGACCGAAATGCATTCATTTGCATGATTTCGTAAACAATAGCAGCAAACTCAGGATGGCGGCGGGGTTGAACCCGGACGGATGGGCTGTCGATCACGGAGGCGTCCAACCATTCACCCCGACGGACGTTTCCTCAACGAACCTGCCGACCGATGTGAGAACTGTGGGAGGAGAACGTGGAGAACCCAGGCAGGAGAACGTGGAGAACCCAGGCAGGAGAACGTGGAGAGCACAGGCTCGGGACACGGATCTTCGGGCCGTACAGCGACGTGGCTCGTTTTTCGCCTGAAACGACAAGGTTAAAATAGATTTCCGCCAAACCTTGAGAAGGTCTACGCGGCCCCTCCCTGGATCCCGGGGGTCTCACAGTCCAGACACTCGGCTAAATGGGAACCTTCTGCTCCTCCAAATCAAATCGTTTAACGGAGGCAAAATGTTAACAGAACAGTCCTTTGACTATCGGCCAGATGGTGGCTTTTTTTCCGGGCGGGGAGATGAATTCCTTTTATTTTCCACCAGCGACAAGACGGGAGGTGAATCTTATGTTTTTAGAGCACCTCTGGTTCGACAAGCGGCATCGGCGCGGGGATAGATAAACGCCTGAATCTGGCCGTCCACTTCCCTTTCGACTTCAGCCGGAGCCGTGACCGAAGACGCCAGCCGGTCCACACGTTTTCACTCGGATACTTTATTCTCCTCCATTTGACCCCGATTTTTTCATTTTTTTTTTTTCTTATATCCGAGTGCTTGATCGCTGCCACTCGCTTTTCAAGGCGTTACTTACCCTTGTTGCCATCCTGACACTGAACTGCCCCTTCGGCGGCGAGTGACCGCCGAACCCTGGTGCAGCACTGACACCTCCTGGCCGCGCACTGGAACTGCAAGTGGGCGCAGACAGCTGCGAAAAAGGACGACAGATGTTCTTCTAATTCTCCATCGGGGTGTTTGTCGATCTCCATTAAATGCGACATTTTTTTCGAGCTCGTAGCTTTTAAAGGTGTATGTCAATGTCACACTCTTGGTTCCATCATCTTTGAAAAATAAAATAAATCAATCATATTTTCACACCTAAAAAGAGCCCGGGAGAAGATGGGAGACTCCACACAGGGGGTTGAACCCCTGGATTAGAACCTGGCCCCTTCTAGGGCAGCGGTTCTTAACCTTGTTGGAGGTGCTGAACCCCAGCTCTTTCATATGTGCATTCACCAAAACCCTTCTTAATGGGAAAAATAATTTTTCAAATTCCAAACATTGGTGGATACAGTGGGGCTCCGAAAATGCAGATTTTCATTTACGGGTTTGAAAAATATTTTTTTATTTAAAAACCAAACTCCGAATAATAATTTAAAAAAAAAAATCGCTCATAAAAGTTAATGGCATTCTTTTCAACCATAAAATATTAGTAGTTTCTTTTTTCATGCACTATTCAGGTGTACATTTAAGAAAAAGTTTGATTTATATGGTCCCAGGGTTCAAAAATGCAGTTTTTTTCAATATACCCGATATTATGCAAAATTACCATATATCTTTCCACATGCAGGCAAGGCATATAAATACATGCACAGAAAAAAAAGCAGAAAGAAGTGTTTATGTGCAGAAGAATGAGTGAATCATAATATCCCGGCATCGATGTATAAATGAGTACATCAACACATCTGATAACATATCGAGACATTAGCACTTTTCCTCTTTTCTTAAATTTATTTATTTATTTTAAATAAATAACTACTGCTGCTCTGCACTAAAAATCCATATCTGAGTGTAGTTTACATTTCAATACCTCCCAGTTTAATCTAATATTTCAATCTACTGCTAATTTGCAATCAATTACTGTTGATGATTTCATGTCGTCGTGGGATCGTGAGGAACGTCTTCTCGGTTTTCTCTGTATGTCCAAGACAAGCGGAGAAATCGACAATAAAGCTGGCTTCGATTTCGATTCATGGAAGATAAATACGAAAAAAGAAATGTCATCATTCATGCTGGGGTTGCTTTCGGGGTCGTGCTGTGAAATGACAAGCCGATGTAACAAAGGAAAAGTGTGCATGATGTCACTGTGGTTGGACATTGCACCTGGATATGTGGGTGCTATTCCAGTAAATGATTAAACATGAAGTATGTTCCTTGTTACATGTAGAATAACAATCAGAGTAAGTTTGTTTTTTTCTCACAAAAAAGACTTCATTTTCTCCTATGACCACTTCTTTCAAAATCCGAGAAGAGCTTTAAATAGTTTAACCCAAAAAATAAATTAATTAATGCATGTCTAGGCTCTAATCAGTAAGTTCAAGAAATCAATATTTGAAATCATTGATATTTCCTTTACGATCCAACTTTTTTTATTTCTTGACTTTCCAGTTTACAACGCGTGAAATTTGGGGAATCGGCATTCTGGAGGGGGGTAAAACTACACTACCCGTCATGCACCGCGCGTCGACGTCACAGGCCGCCAACAAATCACAGGCGTCCCTTCACTACCGCGGATGCTGACTGTGCCGTGTTGCTAGCACCAACTGGGTTCTGTGGAGCTGAGCTCACAGCTAAAGAAAAAGAAAAACCCTCCATTAAACTAAGTATTTCACACTTTTGTGCGTCTTTCTGTGAAGCGTGAGCTGAGCCACCATGCCCCCGAAGAAACCCGCTCCGGCCGGGGGGAATAAAAAAACCCAAGAGAAGAAAAAGGAAAAGATTATTGAGGTAAAAAAAAAAAAAAATGAACACGAGTTAGCATGTCGAACCTAGCGAGACACGCCGCGAGCTGACCCAGTCCTGTGCTAGCCATGATATTGAAGATAACGCTTCTACTGGATAGCTGTCACCTCTCCCTGAACTATTTAGACCTGTTTTGAACACTATCCACCTAATAACACTTCTGTTGCCATCGCAGTCAAGCGTTAGCCTGCTTGCTAACCATCAGGCCCACTCACAACATCTCGTACGTAACAGTTAGCTTCCACGGTCCAGCTGCTAGCAGGGCCACGCCGGCTCCTTGAAAGACCGCCCTTGGGTTAACTTGTCGGATTAAATATTTACTCAAAATATAATTAAACTAAGTGAATAGCCCGGACGTAACTTTTCACACTGTCCTATTTCCGTGCTGTGGTTGTCCAAGTACACAACGTGCATTCGGTGCACCCGGGCCTGTCCCAGAGGCCCCACACACCGGAGGTTGCATAGATTTCTCATGTTTATTCCCATTTTTGCAATGTTTACGTTTGTCAACAAAGCAGGTGTGGTGTTCGTTAAACTCTCCCCGGCTCTTAAAACTATCCCAGCAGTTGACATGCACTTTCAACTCCCATCAGGAGTTAGCAAACAATCATGTTGTGTCTTCTTAGTAAAAGAATATGTTAGCTTAGAGTACAACTTAACATCACCCGATTTAATTGGCATTTCAGCAGTTTTGGTGTCATCTGACTGTTGTTAACGTGAAATCTTTGGTATCAGTGGGATATTATTTGACTTAACTGCAGTTGTGGAGTCAGAAGACCAAAAACTCAACATCAGGAATCCAAATCCAATGTAGTAATGCAGGAATTAAGAGGGCAGCTGTTTCAGGTTGTCAGATAACATCAGCCAAACATCTAAATAATGTCATGCCTTTTCATGGTTCCTCTTTAGCTTGTTGATGCGCTGAAGGAAAGCCGTCTATTTCCATGACGCCGTCACTTGGTTTTAAACGCACTGAGCGTCGGTTCCCTCTGATCGTCGCAGAGGAACCGGCAGGACGTTGCACCCTGCGAATTCAGAACAAAAACTCGATCACAACATGAAATCGGTTGGGCTGCCATGTACTTCTCTCCCCTAAATCCCGCAATTGGAAACAGATGGAAGATGAAAACAGCTTTCAGCCCTTAAGCCTGATGGAAGGGTTGTAAAGTTTTTGAAAGCCACCGAATCTGTCGCCTGAAACCCCGCTGGTCTATTTAAAAAAATAAATTACTCAGCGGCGACGGGCGACGTGGAACCGTCCACCCACGGCCAAAGGCCGAGACGGCTGACGGGTCTTATCTTCCAGGACAAGACGTTTGGCTTGAAGAACAAAAAGGGGGCGAAACAACAGAAGTTCATCAAGAACGTCACTCAGCAGGTCAAATATGGACAGCAGAGTGCCAGACAGGTCAGCGCCGCCACGATCCATCGCCGTTCTGTATCCGCGGGCCGAAACGAGCGGCTGAGTGCGTGTCGTGTGTGTGTCTATAGATTGCACAGGCCGAGGCAGAAAAGACCGGGAAGAAGACCGACAAGAAGAAGGAGTTGGATGAGCTGAACGAGCTCTTCAAGCCTGTCGTCGCCGCCCAGAAGGTCAGCAAAGGTAAAAGCTCGCCGGCGTTGGGTGTTATTTTTATCTATTTCTTATTGGTTTCCAGAGGCTGACCCGTCTTTTCCCGCAGGCGTGGACCCCAAATCGGTGCTGTGCGCCTTCTACAAGCAGGGTCAGTGCACCAAAGGGGACAAGTGCAAGTTCAGCCACGACCTGTCCATGGAGAGGAAGTGCGAGAAGAAGAGCGTCTACGTGGACGAGCGAGATGAAGACCTGGAGAAAGGTCAGTTGAACCTGGGCTACATCCAATCTCGCGCCGTCACCAGACTGCTGCTGCTGGACCCAAACACTTTTCAAGGGAATCCTCCCACTCACCGACCTCTGCGGCTGCCTCGACATCACAATCCAAATCATTTTTGTGATTTGGTCAGGAGAAAAACAACTATCCCCTTCTCACTGAGCCCGCTTTCACTGATTTTCTTCCAAACATTTTGAATTATGGGCTTATTTTTAGAGGCTGGACTGAAAGACGCCGGTCATTTGTTCCCCTCATGTCACCCATTCATAAATGTTTCTTCAGCGTCGTGCAGTTTATCAGTTTGCAGACTTAAATCCGGCCAGACAACATGAAAAGCGTATTTATGGCCAGTTAATAACATCACGGTCAGTGAATTTCCCCAGTTTTTGCACCAGTTGACTTTTCTCAAATGTCTGATATTAACAATCAGGGGACCTCAGCAACATTTACCAGGGATCAGCCTGATCCTGTCAGGCAAATCCACCGCTAAAGTTAGCTCCGTTTTCATTTTGCTCTGTGGCCCTTTTGCTGCCGTGTTTAGACACCATGGAGAACTGGGATGAGAAGAAGCTGGAGGAGGTGGTCAACAAGAAACACGGCGAGGCCGAGAAGAAGAAGGCCAAGACACAGATTGTGAGTCGGATGGTGGAAGGAGGATGAATAAAATCTTTTTTTTTTCCCCTTCCAGAATAATCACGTTATTCTCCCAGTGCATCGGACTTACAGAGGTTGTGTTTCCCCCCTGCAGGTGTGCAAGTACTTCCTGGAGGCCATAGAGAACAATAAATACGGCTGGTTCTGGGTTTGCCCGGCGGGCGGCGACACCTGCATGTATCGACACGCCCTGCCGCCGGGCTTCGTGCTGAAGAAAGACAAGAAGAAGGAGGAGAAGGAGGAGGAGGAGATCTCGCTGGAGGAGCTGATAGAGAGCGAGGTGAGGATGGTCCTGAGCGAAGGTGGCGCTAGCCAAGAATACACGGGAACCTGCAGTAGCCGTCCGCCAGAATTCACAATTTAATCCAAAAGGCGGCCCCGTCATCAAGCATACCTAGATCTTCACTGCACGGCATCCTCTCCCTCTCGCTCAGCGGGCGGCTCTCGGTCCGAACGTGACCCGGATCACCCTGGAGACGTTCCTGGCCTGGAAGAAGAGGAAACGGCAGGAGAAGGTCAGAGTTCGATCCATCGCTCAGCGGTCGCCGGGGACTCCAAGGCGGTATGAAATGATCTTGAACCTTGAGGCGTCTGCCGCCGCTGCTTTCAGGTGGATAAAGCCAAGGAGGAGATGGAGAAGAAGAAGGCCGACTTCAAGGCTGGAAAGTCGCTAGTGGTCAGTCTCGCCGCACCTCACCTCACGCAGGGCCTTTGTCTTCTGAGCGCCGCTCGCTGATCCGGTCATCCTCTCGTCCCTGCAGGTCAGCGGGCGCGAGGTGTTCGAGTTCCGCCCGGAGCTGGTCGACGACGACGACGACGAGGCCGACGACACGCGATACAGCGACAACGAGGATGAGGAGTACGAGATCGAGGTAATCCACGTTTGGCCGGGGGTGTTGACAGGATCAGCTGGAATACCTCGATGGAAGGACTGAGCTTCAGAGCCAGACTCTGGGAGGGGGGGAAGCAATGTGAAATTGAATTTGATACACCGTCGTTTCCGGACAATTGAGCGCACCTGAATACGAACCGCACCGGCTTCATCTTCCTCTTTGCGCGCTAAAACCATTAAAATGGTCGTCTTCAGTGTTGAAATTGAACAGCCTCAGAAGCTTGTTAGCCCCCCCCACCCCCCAAAAAATCCATAAACTAGCCGCAGTGTTCATAGCGTGTGAAGAAAGGAAACGGCGTGTAGTCCAGAAATTACAGTAATAAGTCACATTTAAAATGAAGGACAGGTTCTATTGTCATGTTTCCCCGCAGGAATATTTCAATCGTGCCGACGTGACGCTTTTAACCGAAGTTTTGTCGGACCCGCCTTCCCACCGCGACAGTATCGGGTGTGCTCAGCTGCGCGTTCCCTCTTGTGTTTCAGATCGACACGACGGTCCAGGACATAGACGTATCTCGCTTCGTGCCGCAAGAGGTGGACGACACCGGCATCACCGTAGCGGCCGTGGACCGTTTCACCTCCAGGGGCAAGACTAGGCTCGCGGACGGGGAGAGCGGTAAGTGGAAAAAAAAAAACCCCGCCGATCTCCGCTCGGCCATCGGGAGTCGGAAGCGAAGGGCGGGACGGGAGCTGAAGGAGGCAAAAGGCGGGATCGAAAATAGAAACTGTGAAAATCGCCACTCGCCTCGTCTTGATTTTTCCCGTCCGGCCAGCAGGCGACCAGCTGAACGGAGCGTGTGGCGGCGATGAAGCCAACGGGCCGTCGGGCGCCGAGGGAGGAGGGGAAGACGGGGGAGGGGAGGACGAGGAGGAGGACGAGGAGGTGCCGGTGGATGAGAACTTGTTCACGGGCGAAGACCTGGAGGAGCTGGACGAGGAGCTGAACACACTAGCACTGGAGGACTGAAGGACGGACTTTGGCGGGGAAAGACGGACTGACCGGATGCATGGAAACCCCATGTTTGAATGATTCAACCCTCTCAGAGACTCTGCTAATAAAGCCTGATTATATCATGACATCACATCCTGTCTGTCCGCCCCTCGCGGCCTCTGGGACGCGGAGCGAGGGGCGGAACGTCAACGCTGACCATCAGAATCTTGGTAAGGACACTCGGGCTGCGATTTTTTTCACTCGGCGGTGTTTGCCGGAACATCAATTTGGGCTTCTCACAGAATTTAAAAACTTAAGTGCTAAGACATTTGTACGGAAACACTTGAAGAAAGTTGACGGCTATTTGAGAGACAAAACGAGGGAAATGAACAGGATTCTGTTGTAAGAAGATGTCTGTTCAGTCTAAAACCAAAATAAATAGCTCCGCACTTTTGTGACGTTCTACCATTTCCTGATTTCATCCATACCGAAGTTTAAATAAAACTTGAATCGTTGAATTTTTTTTTGTTTCGAGAAATTTCTGAAGACTTAGGAGGAAAGGAATAAAAGGTCCAGATCAGCCCAGAACTGTACATATTGTTGTCATAAACTGCCTTCAGAAGAAATAAAATATTACTGTGCATCCTCTATGTTTGTCGTTTTTGCCGCTCCCTACCTGGAGGCACGGAAGCTGCAGGTCGGTTAATACAATAATAATGAACTTTAAATGACAACATTAAAACGGTTCTCGGTGAGAGGGCAATGTGTTAAGATTTGGACTCTATGGAAGGATATAACGCCACCCAAAACCAAAAAAAAAAGTTCTTGCAGCCCTCTGTTGACTTGCTTCGACATCACCGTGCGCCAGGAAGACACGTCTTCTCCGGTCAAATTTTGTTGTTAACAAGTAACAAAACTTAAAAAGTTCAGAATTCGAACGTGACGACGATCACACTTTACCCCGCGCTTCTACTTCGCACCGCTGGGTGTCAATATTTATCCGGAGCGGGCTGCAGCGTGTCGATTATCGCTCCTCCAGGTAGCGACTCAAAATTGGATTTCTTTCCAGACAAACAAGTGTTTTGCCGATACAAAAGGACAAAGCGGTGCACTTCAAGAAATCAACCAAAGTTCGTGTTTAGCTGTGAAATTTATTTGGAAAACAGTAAATGAAGTAATCAACCGTGGTGTTTAAAAGTCCCTTTGCATTCAGTGGCTGCTTAAATATAGATTTGGAGAAGAAAAATAAAGCGCAGACTTTGAAGTTGTATTCATCTGCTGACCAGACTGCTGATTTATCTGCTTTTAACAAAAATAACAAGCTACAATTCCCCTTTTTCAACTTGACAGACTGTCTCCTAATAGTATATTGAACTGTAATTCTAAGCCAAATTGTGCTCCAAGCCACTTTATTTTCTTTATTGGAAGTAGATGAGCTGTGGGCTTAAAACATGTCTCTTACAAAACTGTAATATGGCTGTATATCAAACTATTTTGAATCAAATGAGCCTAAACTTCGCTACATTTATTTTCCTTAACTTTTTCCTGCAACTCCATTCACAACAAACCCTGCTCGCCCGCTGACCTTTGACCCGCAAGGGAAGCCGCTTCGGCGCGAAGGGGAAACACGGCGCTAGCGAGGTAGCTAGCTAGCATGGATAACTACTCGGCTAGCACACCAACGGAATAGTGGCTACGTTTTCGCTGAGTTCTAACGGACTGTTTCGAATTCAAATATGCTCATTTGTTACAATAAATGTTGGCCAACGGGACTCTGAGTATACTGGCTGTAATCGTTACGCCGCGGTAATATATGCTACGTAGCTAACAGCTAGCGTGAATCAGAATGAACTTGACCCGAGGAGGAAAGATCTGTAAATAAGTACCTTTCTCAGGAAAGAAACACGGGCGAAGACCCGGGGCCCATCTCTTCCTCCATCCCGGAGTATTTTACACCCGCTACTTCCTGTTTTCTTGAATATTATCGTTAGATTTTATAGTACATTTACTGATGTCGGCTAGCAACTTGGCTGTCACGGAGCAAAGGACTATACCACTTCGAGGACGCGGGGCGGGGGGCAGATTAAAACAACTTTCATTTTTAAAAACACCGAGAAACGATACTGATAGTTTTCGATTATCTATTTTTTCCTATTTAATAGTGATAATTATTATTTCAACTTCAATTTGAAGATTATGAGAGCAATGATGGCATTTGGTGAACGCGCTTCCGTTTTTTTGAACCCGCCTCCCCGCCATGATTGTAGTTTTTTGCTAACGATTTCTATATCCGGTGTGAAGTGATAATCAGTGCTCATTTGTTGGTTTAGGATTCCTACAGTGAGGCTTGCAAAATCATTTTTAGAAAAGGATTCATGGAAGGCACAAAACAAATTATAAAAATATTTCGTTTCAATTGGCATGTAGGACCGTCTCATCAATTGCACAGGAGAAAAAAAAAATGCAAAATGATGAAATTGGGGCTTCAAAAGAAGTCTTAAAAAATACAATTCAATATATGATAAAACAGCAAAAAATGATCTAATAATTGACAGAAAAATATAGAGAACAGGGTGACGAGCCACCTAAAAAACACATCATATTAAAAAACATGATATTAATATGTAAATGGAAGTCCCTGACATAACGCACCATTTTAGAATGGTCATTTATACAATTTATTTATTTTATTCTGTCTGCACCTGCTGCTTTTTTGCACTTCTAGTTCCGTGCGAAGCTGCATTTCGCAGCCCTGTATTTCGTACAGTGTGATGACACTAAAGTTGAATCTAGTCTAAAAGGGAAACAAGACCCGTTGAATGGGCTTTGAAACACGAAAAAAAAAAGAAAAAAAGACACCAACAGAAAGAGATGAAGCTCAGATGACAAGCGTCTTATTTGACTCCAAGATATTTTTAATAAAATAAAATATGGCATTGCATAGTTCAAACACCGGCACAACATTTGTCTTCACTGTCAAATCAGAAGGTCTGTCCTGCAGGGCGTCACGAGGCGTCTTGCTCCGTGTCGAGCTCTGCGAAGAGAACCAGCCCTCGAGTTCAGCTTTCATTTCACACGTTTCAATCTTCGGGACGTAAGAGAGAAAAGAAAAAAAACATCGGTCACAGCTGCCCGTTCGGAAATGGACGCAACCGCCGACCACAAGCGCCTTCATCAGATTCATGCTGTTACCATGGAGACCTCGGACGTTGTTACGCGACGGGACCCCGTGATGCGTGATGTGCCGCTGGAGGCGTAACGGCGCCGAGACTTGTGAGGGAGGAATGAAAATGAACCGTGAGTTTTCATTACTTTCTTCTACCGAGTGAAACACTTTGTGGTTTGTTCGAGTTCCTCCCTCACGAACTTCTTCTCAATTATTCAAGACTTAATTGGAGCTCCGAGTGGGAAAAGTTACCAACTTTACTTTTTCATTTTTTGGTGCAAACCAGTCAAATCCTAATGGGTGATTTTATTAAAATCCTTTTTTTTTTTAATATATATATATATATATATTCAGGTGATTTAAAACCTAATATTCTAATCATGATGAAATTATGTTTCGGAAACATTTTAAATATATTTTAATTAATTTAAAAATTTTGATCGATAGTAACCCCCCCCCCGTTTTTCGATATTACATTTTTAATGCGTTTTGATTGATTCATCGAACAGGTTCGTTGACTCACCGCTGAAGGAGAACCTGGGGAAGCTGCTCAGGTCTCCCCCTCCGTAAAGTCTCTGGAGCTTCAGCGTCTCCTCGGACAGAAGCCTCTGGAAGGCCGGGTCCTCCTCGGCAGCTCCTCCGCTCAGACTAGGAGAGCCAGGGGAGGAGATGGAGGTGAGGTCATGTCCTTCAACACAGAATTATTTTTCTTTCCTAATGACGATGTAGGAGATGAAGGAGATCTTCATGGATCGGTTCCTTACTCGTGTTTGTATTCCCTGATCTTGTCCAGGAAGAGCCTCTGAACCGGATCCAGACCTGAAGAAGAGGAAAATACGAAAACCAGTAAAAAACCAAAACCAAAAAGCAGGAGGAGCAGCTGCCAAAGCAGAAGAAGTTCTGGTGATTGGAGGGTCACCAGGAGGTTTCTCTGGTCTGAGGACATCTGGTCAGCTTTTATTTTCTTGGAGAAGCCATCTTGGAGTCTACTGGGGGTTTCCACTCACCGTCCGGGACGTTCTCCTCTTCAGTCTGGTCTTCTGGTGGCCCCGCAGGAAGAAACAGCAGTTCCTCCATCACTGTGTCTCTCTGAAGAGATTCCAGATCTTCGGCTTCAATCAGAGGGTCCAAAGCTCCAGCCTCGGGCTCCACCTCCCACTGAGCTTCTTCTCCGAGCCCCGGCGTCTCGTCCCCGGCGAGGAGCACAGCCTCCTGCTCCAGGTAGTCCCTGGTTTCATGCAGGGACTCAGACTCGAGGGTCCCCAAGTCGGTGGTGACCTCGGCCAGAGTCACTGACTCCAGGGTCATGGCCTCCACAGGACCTCCTGCCACATCTCCTTCTGGTTCCTGGGTGGAGCGTTCACCTTCAATGAGGTTTGAGGTGTCTTCCTGAAAATTCAGGCCTCCTTCACAACCAATCATAGACCCCAGAAGGCTAGATGTTTCTGCTTCTAAGGCTTCTGTAGTCTCAGTCAGGTTCACTAAGTTCAGAACCTCAGCCCCTGATGGTTCCTCAAAGTCTGCTACTCCTTCTTGATCCATCTGAACCTCCTCTTTTACTTGTCCACCAGCTTCCCTCGCAAGAACATTCTCAAGCACGGCCTCCTGCTCCAGGTAGTCCCTTGTTTCATGCAGACACTCGGACTCAAGGGTCCCCAAGTCGGTGGTGACTTCGGCCAGAGTCACTGACTCCAGGGTCATGGCTTCCAGGGCACCTCCTGCCACATCTCCTTCTGGTCCCTGAGTGGAGCGTTCACCTTCGATGGGGTTTGAGGTGTCTTCCTGAAACTTCAGGCCTCCTGCACAACCGATCATGGACCCCAGAAGGCTAGATGTTTCCGCTTCTAATGCGTCTGTAGTCTCAATGAGGTTCTCCAGGGTCAGAACTTCAGCTATAGGTGGTTCCTCAAAGTCTGCCACTCCTTCTTGAGCTGTCTGAACCTCTACTTTCTCCTCTTTTACTTGTCCATCAGCTTCCTTCTCAAGGGCATCCCATGTTTCTTGAAGGACTTTGCTTTCAAAGGTCCCTATCTCTGCCTGTACAACCGCCAGTGCGACAGATTCCAGCGACATGGCTTCCGCGACGTCGCTATTCAGCCCGTCTGCCATTTCCAGACGAGGGTTCTTGACGAGAACCACCGGAGCAGAACAGGGAAGGTCTTGGACCAATGTGGCGGTTTGACCTTCCAGCTCCTGGAGGTCTTCAGACAGAGGGCCCTGCTCCGAGAGAAAGGTACGTGAGGCCTCATGGTCTGGTTCTGCAGGGTTCTCGGTTTTGGACGACGCTTCTGAAACGGTTCCCGCCTCCGACCGGCGGAACAGGACCTTCAGGTGCTCCTCCGCCTGTCCACTGAGGGAGGACTTTGTTTTGAGGAGCTCGTCGGGTTCCAGCCACTCCGGAGACTCCAGGTTCAGTTCTCCAGACGACTCCTCTCCATCCACATGCAACCATGGAGGTTCTAGTTCTGTTTGGTTGGAGGTAAAGGTTGAGAACCCGACGGCTGCTGAAGCTTCTCCTGAAGGTTCCACGCAGCCATCAGGAGATACACCGATGTCTCGAGATGCCTCCTTTCTGGATTCGGTTAAGGGTTCCGCTGAGAAGTCAACCAACCCCGAAGCAAAGGCTCTGGTTCTGACCGGTTCATCTGAAGCTTCTGATGGAACCTCAACTGGACCCTGAGCAAGAGGAGCTCTTGTTTCATGAAGGCTGGCTTCTACTGGAGGTTCTCCTGCGGGATCTGCCTGGGGTTCTGCTGCAGCACACTGAGAGCCGACACTCTCAATGTTCACCTTCTCATCCAAAGGTTCTTCTGTGGGAGCAGTTCTTCTTGTCCTTGAAGCCTCTGATTGAGGAGGACCTGCCCCTGCTGGTAACTGGAGATCGGTAATGGAGATGTCAGTCGCTTTGGTTTGAAGTTCTTCACCGCTTACTGAAGGTTCTGCAGAACCTTCAACCGCAGCAGTTCTTCCTTCTAGATCTTCTACATGAGGAACGCTGACCTCCACTGCCGGGTCCGCCGTACCTTCTACTGCCGGTTCTCCTGCTGAGGCAGCAGACCCTCTCGTCTCACGGTTTCCCGTTCGTATATCTTCACCTGAACCTCCAGTGAGAGCAGGACCTGGTTGTATCGGTTCTTCCTGAGGGACAGCGGCCTCTGCTGATGATCCTACAGCAGGTCCCACCTCCTCAGACGCATTGAGCGAGGACGTGTCCTCCACAGGAGACATCGCCTCGCCGCTCTGAGGCGGCTCTGAAGAAACCGAGGTCTTCGCGTCTGTTAAAGAACCGGATTTGGGCTGAGCGAAGAACCCGGCGCTGGTTCCTGTGGATGAAGCCTTTGGAGCAGCAGGAGATACAGAGGAGGAGGGAGAAGGTCCGGTAGGTCGGGCTGGATGATTAAGACGAGAGGAGGAACACGATGAAGACCACAGAGGAGACACTCGAACATCTCTAATTACCCGATTAAAATTCAACCAATTGCTGCTCGCTGCAGGTCACTGACCTCCGCCAGCGGGGGGCGCCGCGCCCGGCCTGCTGTGGGAGAAGATCTTCTCCAGGAGCGTGGAGACGTCCACCGGAGGCTGGGGTTTCACCTTCTCTACCAGGAAAAAAAAGAACATAAACAAGTCCTTCAACATTTATGATTTATAACTGAAATGAAACAGAAGACAGAAAACATGTGTGTGAATGAGAGGAACCCGGAAGGAACGCTGAGGCTACAGGGAGTGGAGATCAAGAAGGTGGAGGATCTCAAGTATTTAGGTCCAGAAGAGGTGAAGAAAGGGGTTCCAGCAGGTTGGAACGGGTGGAGAAAAGTGTCAGGGGTTCTATGAGATAGAAGAACATCAGCCAGAAGGAAAGGAAAGCTGGAGGAGACAGTGGTGAGAGCAGAGATGATGGATGGTTTGGAGAAAAGACAGGAGGCAGAAGAGATGAAGATGTGGAGGTTCTCTTTGGGAGTGACCAGGATGGAGAGGATCAGGAATGACATGGTAGATGTTTTGGAGAGAAGCTCAGAGATGGTTGGGTCATGGACAGAGGAGGGAGACTGAAGATATTGGAATTGGAGGTCTAGATGAAGACCAGAGAGAAGATGTATGGAGGTAGTGAGAGAGGACATGAAGAGAGGAGGATCCAGAGAACAGGGTGAGATGGAGAAGGTGGATTGGCGGTGGAGACCCTGAAGGGAGAAGAAATGAAGCAGAATGCATGAAATGTATCAGACGCTGAAATCGAAAGGGTTCAACAGCAATAACTTTCCTGGAACTTTACGGTTTCAGTCCCTATATGGACGTGTGAGTGAATGAATGAATGAATGAATGAATGAATGAGTGAATGAATGAATGAGTGAATGAGTGAATGAATGAATGAGTTTGATATGATTCCATCAGCGGCTCTCCAGGCATGCAGGCGTCTTACTGATGTGGGTTCTCCGGGGTTCCTTTCTGTCCGACGCCCTGGAGCTGAAGGGAGCAGGTTTGGGCCTCCATATCAGCCTGTGCACACACTACACACACACACACACACACACACACACACACACACACACACACACACACACACACACACACACTTATGAAATGCACTTTGTGCCGCAGCCACTTGTCAAAGTTGGGAAATACCGCCCCCTTGTGTCCACACATGGAACTACGCCAGGGATAAATCTAGCGGGCAAACACACACACACACACACACACACACAAAAGTAGATGTTAATTGAATAACACACTGAAAAAGATCAAATTTTGAGACGTACTCTGGCACAGAACCCCGTCCATCCCCTGAGAACCGCAGCCGCCATGCTTTTTCAGGGTACAGGTATATGTTGTTGTCTTCGGTGAGGCGTTCAGGGACGTCCTGGAACTGAATGTTCCGCCCCCACCGCCGCTCCGGGAGTTGACCGCGTCTTCCGCCGCGATTCGAACACACCTCCGGTGAAGACGTTCAAAACTGAAACAACAACAAAAAAGATGAATATTGAGGGCTGGCTAGTTAGCTAGCTAGCCAGCACGGCTCAGTTAGCTTCCAGCTGCATTTCAATCATTTGCGTTCACCCGTGGCAGGCGTCAATTTACTGTCCGTCAAGCCATTTCCGGTGAAATCCTTCAAAATAAATGTCTGATGCCGTCGCGGAAAAAAGTCAAGTCTCGGCGACATGAACGCAGTTCTTGACTCAAACGTCCAAACTACCTTAAAAATAAATTAAAAAAAATAATAATAAATATATATATATATATATATATATAATTTTTTATAATTTATAATTTCCTAAAGTCAAGGTAAATTGTCTCAACGTCACAATCAAAATGCTCTTACTATGAAAGCGCTTCCGGTTATTTGTTGGCTCAGCATTTTTAGCTTGACTATTGACACACGCCCCCCCCCCCTCGGTGCAAGTGACAATACGAGCCCCTGAGTTTAGGGTTAACTTAGCTCCAAGTTAGCCGAGGTTTATCCGCTTTTCTCTTTTGGAAAAAATAAATAAATATCCTAATTATCCAGGACAACTGTTTTTTTTTATGTGAAATGTTTTTGAGTCTGCAGAGGAAATAAAGAGCAGAGCTGCAATAGGTGTTACCACTGCACTGATGCTACGACGTGTCGTCGCCACTTTTGCACATTTACACTTTCCATATATTTGCACTCAATTCCTGTTGATTTCATGTCACCGTGGGATTGTGGGAAACATCTTCTCGATCCCTGTCTGTCCAGAACATGCGGAGAAATTGACAATATAGCTTACTATCACTTGATATATTGTCAACATATTGTTCAGTTGCAACTTCTTAAGCAAGTCCTACCTGTTTGTATTTTTTAAACACTTTTTATTATTCATTTTTAGTTTGTTATTATTAACCAAGGTCTTTCTTGCACTGTCCACTTTCTGCTGTGAGTGGTTGAAATTTCCCCGCTGTGGGACGTAAAAGGAATATTCTTTTCTAATAGGGAAGCATGACCTGGTAGAGGTGAAATAAACTATTTTTTTTTTCAAAAGTATGAACAGTACAAATAAAAAAGAAAAGAAAAGTAATAAATAAAGGGGATTTCTGATCTGACATTGCAAAAAAATAAATCCTATTCTGGACAAGAAATTAAGTTTTATAGAAACGAAAAAAAAAAAGGCCCAGAAATCAGAAACAACACCGCCGGGCCAAGCGTCTTGGTCCAACTGAAGTTTATTCCGAAACACTGAAAGACAACAACGTACATCATCTTCTACAGCGGTGGTCCACGGCAGGCCGTCGGCGCTCATATATTAACTCTCAGACAGCAGAAGTATTTTACACAACCTGGAGGGCGGAACCGCCGGGACCGTCTCGAACTGGATTAGCTTCGATTTAGTACAGTGTGGGGAGGAGCAGGGAATCGAGGAGGGGAGGACTTCAGTGTCATCATCATCATCGTCTCACATTCGCAACTTTGCGCCCGCGGGCAGCCGGCTCGCCGGCGTCGGATTGGACAGTGAAGCTGGCGATTTCTGTAACCGAGGTCGTTGAATTCATGCAACATTTTCAAAGAAAACAAAGGAAAAAAGAAAAAGCAGGCAAAAGAAAAGGGTAATCCCGTAAACACACGCGCAGCGGAGAGCAGGATCTGCGTGAGTCCGGATGGTTGTGATATGTCTGGAGGAACAACGAGGCTAAAGCAAGACGGGGCGCCGATATCGTCATGATAACAACAACAACAATAATAATAATAAAAATAAAACCCTCAGAGAAATGAACAAGCGTGGGCAACCGACTGTACAAAATATAAAAATATGTAACGGATCTTCCGTTAGAACTCGACTGACTGAACGCACGATGCTCGCTGAGCTTAGCCTCGTTCCCGGGACGCGTCTTCCCTCCCGATGAATCTCACAACGGGGTTCAAATTCAAAAATCCCGCAAAGCCAGTCCGGACCGGCTGCTTTCGCTTCCACCTGGAAGAAGTAAAAAAAAAAAACAAAGTTCCACTCTTTGCTCTGTGGCCTTTAACCTGCGGCAGTGTGCTGGCTGCTAATGTTAGCGCCGCTAATCTGGGGTGGGGGTGGAGGGTGGAGGGAGGTTCTGACCTTTGACCTCAGTCCCATAGCTGGAGGGGACCTGTGAAGCCAGAACCATCGAGATGATTTGAGGTTTTTTTCCGGACGCAAGCAGCTCCTGGTCAGTTCGTGAACGTGAGCGACACGCACGACCACAAACACACACACATATACACACACACACACACACACACACACCACACATTTATACAGTTTTACTCGACGAAAATAAAACGCCCAAGTGGGTGAAATAAAGGAGAACCGGAGGAATGATGTGCGTTTTAAACAACGTTGCAGGATTTCCGTCGCACACAAGAGCGTCCGTTTCTGTATCGGCGAACCCAGCGGCGCCCCCTTGTGGCGGAAGCGTGGAAATGCACCCACAAAAAGCCGACACGTTAAATAGAAATAAACACAAATAAAAACGTTCTTCATTCAAGTTCCTCGGCTTCCCTGCGATGCAACGTTAAGACGTTATTATTATTATTATTGTCATTATTGATTAAAACACCTGATTGGTCGCCAGGCTCGATACACGAATCCCATCCCGGATAAATCTGGTCTTGTCAGCGCCGCCGTTCCAACCCGCGGACGGCAGGAGGTCAGGGGTGAAGACGGATCACGCGTCACCCCCCTCCCGTCCACCTTAAGACTTCCAAAGTGAACGCTAGCAGTCCACCTTAACACACACACACACACACACACACACACACACACACACACACACACACACACACACACACACACACACACACACACACACACACACACACACATATACATGAGAAAAACAAAGACAGAGAAGTAGGGGATTAGGGGGAG
>CAAKHD010011068.1:10608-24564 GCA_901007705.1 Fistularia tabacaria | reverse complement strand
CCCACCCCCCCCGCCTCCGCGTAGGGCGCCGACAGGAAGAAAACCACCGCCGCCCCCGTTCTTGACCTGCAGCTCGCTACCCCCCCCCCCCCCCGCCGTTGTCAATTACAGGAACCGTCGCTTTTGCACCAATCGCGCATCTGCAATATGCAAGTAATTTCAGTTATAACTGTGCGTACAAGCACAAGTCTTACCAGGTTGTTTTTTTTTAATTTATTTTTTGGGGGGGGGCGTCGAGTGTCTTTTTTATTTATTTTTTTCTCCCCCCCGGCAACCCTTTACTTCCCTGTTCAAGCTTCGAAACGAGCTGCGGTGCGGAGACGCATCGTTGAAAAAAAAAAAAAAAAATTGGCCCGGTTTATTTGCGCTCGCATTTTTTTTTTCCACAGCTGATCCATCCCATCACGGGAGGTGAGACTGCATTTGAAAATGTAAAGAAAAAAAACAGAAATAGGATGAAGGTTTAGCAGAGGGGATTTGACTCACTCGACACTTGCAGTTTGTCCAAGTTGGAGTCACTCAACGGTAGTTGAGCAGGTTTTTCCAGACCATCTATCAGCCTCTGTGTGTGTGCGGGTGTGCGTGTAACATCTTCACGTCCGTGCACAGCGATGCTCGCTGTGCATTTCGTGCGCGACTTCTTTTCTATTTGCCTGAATCAAACCCGCAAACCTGCCCGGGAGGGGATGGAGGTGATGCATCCGGCCAGCATCCTCGTCGTCACCGTGACGACCGCGGCGGGGCGAGTCGAGGAGGGAAAGTTTGACGACTGAAATCATCGTCTCTTTACGGTTTAAACAAACGTTCCCGTGGTCGTAAAGGGGGGATTTGGGAAAGTGCTGATGTGTCACTTATGCCCCCCCTCCCTCCCTCCCTCCCTCCCTCCCTCCCTCCCCGCACACAAAACATTCGCCGCATTTTAAATGGATGCGAAGAATTGGTGTCCCAATCAGCACCACGGACAGAGACCCGCACGAAACCACGCATCTGAAACGGGGAGGCTGACTCTGAGGCCAATGCCTCTCATCCAATCCCTTTCACGCATCCCCTCCCTCCATTTCCATCCATCTCTCTGTCTGTCCGTATTTGCCTTCACTTTGCTCCTCAGTTCTTCTCTCATTTCTTCATCCACAACTCCTCGCACTATTGGAAAAAGCTGATTCGTCAAAAACACGTTTTTCCAGAGGATTGGTCAGCTTGAACAGCTAAATATTGTTTTTCGCCTGAGCCGGATCATGGCTGAGATGTTTGACCTGCTGAGGTGATGTGAGGCGGACTTAAACAGCATCTCCTTCCGGGGGGGTGGAGGACTCACAGAGAGAGGAGGTGCAGCACCTTCCTGCCAGTCTCCTCCGGAGGAAATGATGTAACCGCTGCCTCAGGTGTCACCCTGGCCCATCTACGGCGCATGAGTTACCGAGAGATCCGTGTTAATGAAACCCATTCAGCAGTTTAGCCGCAGAGCGTCTCTGTAATAACAGGCGTATAACAGAAAACCTGAGTCCAGTGAGGAAATACTACTACTTTTCCTTTGCTGAAACAAAAAATAAATAAATAAACAGCAGCAATGTAATATTTTTGATGAGCCACTGTGGTGTATAAGAAGAAATAAGTGCTTGAAAGCCAAGGTCAATTTGAATGCTTCAATGCATTAGACTGATAGACTGAACCTGGCTTGTAACACAGTAATTACAAAAATGGAAGTGGGGGGGGGGCTAATCACAAGTGAATAGATGAACTTAATCAAAACCAATAATTGGCCTCGAAGCGCAGTGATCTTTGCCGCGCTACCAGTCAGGAAAGCGCCACAGCTCGATTGGAAGAAAAAGACTCTCCACCTTTCAGTTTATTGATCATGCATCCCCTGATTGGAAATATTGCTTGCACTACAAGAGGCAGCGCTCAAGCATTTTATACCTCTGGTTGCCGGTTCTGGATCAAACCCTTTCCCTTCCTTGCGTACAGAATATTTTATAATATTTTGTATTTTCTTTCTTCCTCCACTTTTTCCACCCTTTTTCTGATAAACTGCCATTCACAGCTCAGATAATGTTGCAATTTGTCATATGCCAAATTCAAAATAGCGTAATGGATTAAAAATGTTCCCAGGTAATAAGAATTCCAGGAGTGGGGGATTAATGGCAGTTGCGCAGCATCTATAGCAGCGATACCATACTTGGAGAATTTACAAAAAAAATAACAAATAGAACACGTTGGCCCGGCTTCTATTCATCAGGATTTCTTATATAAAAAAAAATATCTATATATATGTATGAGTCACTTATACATTTGTTTTGACCTGAAAAGAAAATGTATGTATGACAGAGTACAAGTGAAATAAGTGTATCATCGGCCACCGCTCCCTATACCGGATGTAGTATGGAATGCATTATTTAAAATCTAGGCTCCGATGCAGTATGCAGGGTGAAAACACTGTGACTGTATTTACAACTTCATAATATCGTTATAGCTTTTCGTTACTCCTTACTCTTCTCTTGACTCGCCCCTTGCGCTCTGCAGGGGCGTATCTTTCTCTCTAATGCCGACACAGCTGCGGCAATAAACCCTCTGCGAAACACACAAAGCAAGTGTGTGTGTGGGGGGAGGCTTCATTTACTCGCCCTGAAGAAACACAGTTTATGATTTGCTGGAGAGCTGATTTTTGCCCCCCATAATGAAATGGTCGCTTTGCAGAAATAGCGAGCAGAGCTTGACCCTCCGAAAATGTTTGGTGTTCCTCAACAATGACCAAGGTAGTTCCTCTTTTTGATTATTGCCATTCACTTACTGACGTCTGAGAGATGATGTTTTTTCTCTCTGGATCATTCCGCCGTCACTCAAATCCTCGCAGACAGCTGAAATGAGTTGTTTGTACGCACAGACGCAACACAACGCGACGCAGAAGGCGTAAAAGTCTCCTTTACGAGACTCGAGTTGTGAAATATAGGATCCCCCTCAGCTGTGAAGGACTCTGTAGAAGAGTCTCATCTTCAAGGAGGATCTCCGCAGTCCTCTGACAGTGGCGGCGTTTTAAAATCACCCTTTGTCGTTATCAGCAGCCAGTGCGGAGCATATGCTCTCTGTCTCCATCCGTCAGCCAAGATGAAGGCTCCGTTCCAACAGCTAACTGATGGATCATGCAAGTATAGCTTTGGGCGAAAACTGTCCCGTGACTGAAATAGTCTCATACGTATGTTGAGAATAAAACGGTCCCTCTTGGATTGGGTGCTGCATCGAGAAGAGACAGAAAGAAACCGCGATCTCTCTGGGAATTTTCAAGCAGTCAAATTTGAGCAATTTCGCCTCTGCCTGTGTATTACACAAGGGGGTGTTTTCATACATCCACGTGGAAAAGCTCCTCTTCAGTTCCTGTCACAGCCGCTGCTCTCCGGTCCACTAAAGCGGTCAGCGCCTGGCTTCGCCCAGGTTTCCAGAAAAGTAGCATTTTGGTTTTTTTTTTGCATAAGACAATAAGCTTCTCTGTGTTCGGGGGGGAAAGTGCCGATACGTAGAACTGAGAATCAAATCCAACGAATCGCCGCCTTTGACATCCTATTGAGCTGCACTGATGGTGGTATCAGTCTACCCTTAAAAAGCCAGAGAAAGAAAGGGTTTCCATATAACAGCGAATAATATTGTCTCATTGGCATTAATCTTCTCTAACATATTCTTTATACCATTTTCGGCTCACTCTAATGTCAAAGTGACATCTGTATCATGCCTCTTTGTCCGATATTTTCAGCCGTCACAGCATCCGCGTCTTCATCCTGGCGCCGAAGTGCTTCCCTTAACTTATAATTCTAAAATCCTATTACCAGTCGGTGAGGGCATGCCGGAAGTCAGTTCGACCAATTACAGAGAAAAAGGATTTGCACATTCACATTACTCTTTATCTCCAAACCGTGCGAATATTGAATCGAAATTTTGTGGCCCCAGGGGGATTTGGGGGGACTATGGGAAGAAGTCAGAAGTGTTTTCTGATTGGTCAAACTCACGCGTTCAACCGAATACAGCCCCCTTTTGTTAACAGCGCCTTGTACTTTTGTTCCTGTGGGCTGGTTTATATCGTGGTGGATGATATGATATGACAGATGTTTGGTCAGGTCTGTCCCCTCCTACCCCCAAACCCCCCATCAGGATTAGTTAGAATAATTACAACCAGGCACACAGCTGAACACACAGCCCGAGGCCAGGACAGTCCTGGGAGAGAACAGGAAGGGGAGTTGAATTTTTTGGTCCAATGCGAGGACAAAGTAACACGCAAATGCAGGTGGAGCCTCTGTGTAGTGTGAATACTAATGTAGTTTTAATGTTATGTTCTGAGGATGCTAATGGCTAAATGCTAGGGATGTCTAGATGGATCTGAATTATGTTCGAGCAGTTTCTCTGGTCAAACAGGAGCAGGGAGAGATCCACAGCGAGGGGCCGTCCCAGGATGGAGTGAATGAGAGGATCATTAATGTCCCGTGTTTTGGACAAACGGGAGCATCACTTCCAAGGACCGTTACCCGATAGTATCGGCCCGGTCACGTGACGTCGCCTCATGTCTGCTCATTCAAGGTCTGGCTCAATTCCAGTGTCATTCCTCTCTGCCCCTCGACAAATGTTCACAGAGGCCGTTACGTCGTCCTCTTCTACACACGGATCGAACCCACGCTTCGCCCTAAAATAACCAGCCGTGCGACTTTTCATTCCGAAACCGCGGTAAATCCGGTGGCCTCCGGTACATGTGGCAGGGACAGGAAGACCACCGGAGGGGATTGGAATATTATCTTTTTATTTCTTCCAAAACAATATGTCTGCCGCTCAGAGCCATAGACTGGGATTTCCGTGGACTCTATTCAGTGAAAAGGAAGTTTATTCTTTTTAATTCCTGTCGAAATCCAGTCCAGTTGCCACGATTTCGACAGGAACTAACCATGACCTAGATGACCGAGAACCTCAACAGGCTTTTGCTATTTTTACTGTGATCCCATCCACCCACAGCTATGTCAGGACCCTTCAACATTTTAAATTCGTATTCTGGTAAAAAAAAACCCACCAACAACTAAATAAAAAATAATATTTCAAATAAGGGTATGCAATCTATTTAATCCACTCGCCACACCTCCCAGCATCCCACTGTTAACAAGGGACACAGCTCAGACACATCTTGAGAAATGCAATGACTCGAGCCCCCCCAGATGTCCAGCGCAACTCCGTCCAATCCCCCCCGCCTCCATTCCCCCCACCCTTGGCTCCGATTGAACAAATCCTGCCAAGATCTCTAACTGCCGCATGACAAAAGAGGGTTGCATCTACAAAAAGAAAGTCTTCATTCACAGGACAGCTTTATGTTGTTTTGTTTTTTTTCGGCAAGCCCAAAATGCCGCTCTCCGGCAAAGCAGATGTCATTGACATAGAAGGAATGTCCTCACATCCGGGCAGCTGGAGTCCATTCAGACTCTGCAACAACCCGGGAGGCAATGCGTCAACTCCGCAGTTGACAAGGAGGTGGAAAGAAAAGAGTGACCAAAGTTGCAAAAGTCATATCGCCTGTGTGGTGGCGTCACCATTTTTCAAGTCCCTGTGTCTCTGTCCTCCTCCGACTCCTGCCGGAGAAATTTTTCTTCATCCTCCAGTAAAAAGGTCAGCTTCAGGGTCAGAGACGGAAAAACATTGTTGTGCACAGTAGGATTTCATTTCATTTCACTCAAGTGTCCATTACATGGACACTTGAGTGGTTCTTTTCTGCTGCCAGGGACCGAACTTGGGTTTGTCTTTGTTCTTTCCTCTTTTCCTGTCACTTCCTCTCCGTCCCGGGGGATTTCATCCTTGGTCCTTCAGCGTGCCGCCGGGGTATGACCTCCTCCTTCCTGCCTCCTTCCTCCTCGCCTTTTTTCTCCTTCCCCCTTTCTCCATTTTACTCACCATTGTTTAAGTTGAGCCGTTCGGGGAGAGTCATTGAGAGTATCACGATGGCTGCCGTCTCCGCGGCGAGTCCTTGGGAGCTTCCAAGGACGCAGCTTGTCTCTTGGCTCCCTGACAGCTTGTCAATTTCCACCAGCACACCGAACTGCCCGGAGTAGAGAGATATCTGGAGAAACAGCTGATCTGCACAGATATGGGCTGCATCCCCGGCTGGATGATGCTACCTGATTGCTTGCGCGCTGCAATCCGATGTGGCACTTGCTTGCAGATGTAAAAAAAAAATAAAAAATTGACTGACATGTTACAACTATTACTGTCTCAAGTCAAACTGTATTTTCTTTTGAAATAGGGATTTTTAAGAATGATTGTCAGCTAAAGATACACTCTGCGTAAACCCTCTCTTTGCCTTTTGTGTTGTTATTGTAAACGGTGAGGACTTAAAGCGAAGGTACATCAGCTCAGTCGATGCGATGGTCGATGCAAAACACTCTGGATGGTGCAGTTTGTTCAAGCTGCTGGAACATACCATACATGCAGGTATAGGATCCACAAATTCCCTGCAACTTGGGGACGTGTTATTTGAATTTGCCACGGTTTGCCTTTCCCTCGTTCATCCAACCCGTTGCTGTCTTCTTTTCCGCATCTGTGAGCGAGGCTACCGCCGGGAAACACAATCATGGAAATGCTGCTTGGCACTCATCCATAAAAAGAATTGCACACCATTCCCCCTTGCCTGCGAAAAAAAAAAAAAGGAAAAAGAAAAATACCCATTGAAACCCTGGGGTACTTAAAGGCATCCCGCTAGTTTGACTTCCTGTATAATCTACCAAATTACAACTTTCATTTAAAGACGTCCTGTTGATAGGTTAGTTAAATTACCCACAGGGGCTGCTGAACAGTGATTACAACATCTACGAGTCACTAGTGGTTAATAATAGTCGGGAAGAGAAACCTATTGCAGGAGTGTGAAGAGAGACTGTGTTTTCTTTACAAGAGGCTGTTTGCTATTTGTGCTTTCCTGTAAGGCGCTCGCGGACGACTTTATCTTCTCAAAGGCGCTTTCTCCCCAATCTACCCGCCGAGATATGTTTGGGGCCCGTCCCTGTGTGTCTGTCCACGCACTGTGTGCTGTCAGAGTGGCTGTAGATGGTGAGACTGTGCAGGAATGTCCCCCTGACCAAATACCTGATTAGCTTTCCAAGCACACGCGATGCAGCCAAAGCTATCCGGCATTAATACGCACACGCACACGCACACGCACACGCACTGACACACACACACACACACACACACACACACACACACACACACACACACACACACACACACACACATGCTAATGGATTAAATATTAAATATACACACATACACACTAATGGATTCAATACAAAAACACAAACAATCACACTAATGCATTTAATACATAGTTCTCTCTCTCTCTTTCTCTCTCTCACAACACACACACACACACACAAATGGATTCAGTACACACAAACACACACACACCTGTGCATTTAATACACACACAAACACAACAATGGTTTTAATACACAACCCCCCCAACACACATACATCTATGGATTTCATACACACACACGCACACACACACACACACACACACAAACACAAACAGACCCATGGATTTAATACACACACACACACCTATGGATTTAATGTACACACACAAAACACATCAATGGATATAATACACACACACACACCTATGGATTTAATGTACACACACAAAACACATCAATGGATATAATACACACACACACACACTAATGGATTTAATACACACACACACACACACACACACACATACTAATGGATTTAAAATTCTAACACACACACACACACACACTTATAGATATAATATACACACACAAAACACATCAGTGGATTTAAAACACACACACCAATTGGATTTAATACACAAACACACACGCACACAACAATGGATTAAATACACACACACACACTCATGGGTTCGATACACACACACCTATGGATTTAATACACACATACACCCAAAATGGATTAAATACACACACACTCATGGGTTTAATACACACACACCAATGGATTAAATACACACATACACACACAATGGATTTAATACACACACTAATGGGTTTAATACACACAACTATGGATTTAAGACACACACAGACACACACCAATTGGATTTGATACACAAACACATACACACACAGCAATGGACTTAATACACACACATTAATGGGTTTAATACACACACACCGATGGATTTAATACACACATACACACACAATGGATTGAATAAACAGACACACACACACACACACACACACACACACACCAATTGGATTTAATACACAAAGACACACACACGACAATGGATTTAATACACCCAGACAAATGGGTGGGTACACATACACCTATGGATTCAATACACACATACACACACAATGGATGGAACACACACACACACACACACACACACACAAACACACACACACACACACAAACACACACACCAATGGTTTTAATACACTCATACACACACAATGGATTGAATACACACACACACAAACACACACACAGCTGTGTGTGAAGGTGTCATACATGAGTATTTCATGTGTAAGTGGAGTGTGTGTGTGTGTGTGTGTGTGTGTGTGTGTGTGTGTGGGGAGTGTGTATCGGCGGGGTGGAGATTAACGATGCCGCATCTGTCGCCACGGCGACGGGGTAGGGGGCGGGGCATGGAGGGCAGAGGCGGATTCCAATATCAGGTGTAAATAAAGCCGCAGATGGTTTCAATCCTGAGAGCGTCTGCTGCTGGGAGGAGGTGAGAAGAAAAATAGACCGGCATGTGTGTGTGTGTGTGTGTGTGTGTGTGCTGTGTGTGTGTGTGTGTGTGTGTGTGTGAGACAGCGTTGGGCAGATTAAAGAGACCCTTCGGTTCCTCGTCAGAGCTTCATGGCGGGATTATGCGGAGAACCTGCATGGAACCCTTACGCTTTGCATAATGGGGCTCCGAAATGAAAACACACAGCGTGTGTGTGAGCGACACAAACACACACACACACACACACACACACACACACACACACAGACACACACACATACACACACTGAGCAACAGTAATGGGACAGGGCGCTAGCAAGATGTTAGCATACAGGATTGTTCTGACAGCCAAACAAGCCCCTCCCTGTGCATCAGGTTCTCCAGAGGTTCTTGCAGAGCCTCAAGTTCTCCAGAGGTTCTGGTGGAACCTCAGGTTCTCCAGAGGTTCTGGCGGACCCTCGGGTTCTCCAGGGGCTCTGGTAGAACCTGGGTTCCACCCGCCGTGGATTTTTTTCTCGGAGAACCCGGGGTTCTGGAACCCGGACCCCTGGCGCTCACCTGGGCCTCGTTCTCCTTCAGCAGGCGTTTGGTTCTGGCCCCGTTGGGGTCGTCGGTCACGTTGAGGATCACCACGCTCTTCTTCTCCCAGCCAATGAAGGAGCCGTCCGTCATGCCCTCCACCATGGCCAGGAAGTCCTCGTAGCCGTGGTGACGGGTGGTGACCACGGAGAAGGCGGTCCAGTCGTACTCCTCCAGCACCTCGAAGATGACCTCCAGCTGGAGCGCGGTGGAGCAGGTGAACTGGAGATAGATGGAGCCGCTCTCCTGGGACGGACGGTTGACAGGAAGTCAAGAGGCGGCATGTGCTAAGCTAACGCGGCTACACGTTGGCACCTCGGCTCTACAGCTGTGGTTGACCAGGGGTACGGGACTGTCTGTCCACCAACCAATAAGAAGGAGAATACCTGCTAAGCTAGTCCATTTGGCTAATGGACTCGGTCAAGAGGTGCGATTTGTTGAGCTAATGCGGCGACACCTCAGCTCTACAGCTATGGTTGACCAAGGGTACGGAACTGTCTGTCCACCAATTGATAAGAAAGAGAAAACCTGCTAAGCTAATAGCAGCCGATGTGGCTAATACACTCGGTTCCAGAGGTAAGCTTTGTTTCTAGTTTACCAAAATGTTATGCTAATTCTAAATCAATGGACTACGCTAATGCTCGGACTATTAACACTTGTACGGCAATAAAGCCCCAGAGGCGGGGTTGCTGTGGCAACCGAGTCCTTGCAATCGTCCGGTGTCGCTCAATCGGTCATTGGCGAACGCGCAAATGAGTTTTTCGAAAAACTTTGCAACTTTCTCAACACACACGCTAGTCTATCAATACGACTGTGGCCGATAGCCAATAAAGAGTGAGGACGAATTCTAATCCACGTTCTCTTTTCTCATAAGGCCTCGTCAGCGACGTGCTGCGGTTCTAGCTTAGCAGGAGGGGCTTAGACGAATAACAGCTGAAAGGAGTCCTTGGTGTCTGAATTGAGGTTCCACAAAGGAACAAAGAGAAAGTTGTCCTCGGCCGCCGCAGCCCCCGTTTAAGCTGGAGCCGCCTGCCAGCCGAAGAGAAGGGCTCATTTCTCCCTTTGTGCTGGGATTCCAAAGGGGCCCCATTATTCCCACCTCCGGCCCTGGATGTGATTCCGGATCAATAACGGAAGGAGAGATACTTCCAGAGGGCTTGGGTTTGTCTCCCGCTCTCGACAAAGACGGACCGTCGCCTTTTGGTTTGGCTTTCTGCCCCCCCGCAAAAAGCATGTCGTCAGGATCGCCGCTTCTGGATAAATTCCAAGCTGTCGGCCATTTTGGTGGGATAATAAAACGTCGGGTTCACCCGGGTGGCTGCTAACGGAGAAAGCAACGCGTAAGCAGACACAGCTAAGTCAACTGACAGCAGGTCAATGAAGGACATGGTTAGAAGGTTATGAGTTAGCATCAACGCTAAATCCCCAAAAAGTCCAAGTCATGTAGTGGGACTCCAGGAGGTCGCCTGATCCCAGAGTGGAATGACCCTGAGGCGAGTTGCCTCATATCAGGGGAACGTGATGAAATGAGCGCCGTCAGGGACGTTCCACCCGTGCCTGATGTGTTCTGGCGCCGTTCCACAACGGCGGACTTTTATTTTGACATCTTCCTTTCTTTTTTTTTTTTTTGATGTTGCCACTCCGACAGCGCCGCGGAGCACGGAATTAATTAGCACGCCGCCGCGCCGCCTTCTAAAATGTCGCACGTCGACCCCCAGTAAATAAGAGGCGTCACTTCTGAGTCCGACGAAAGGTAATTTAATTTTCTATATCCTGTTCCCGCCGGCGCCGGGAGATAACGAGATCAGGCAGGCTAACGAGGAGGGGCCGCGCTAGCAGCTGATCCAATGAGAGGTGGCCCGTCTTGCTTTTTAATTTTTAGTTTTTTTTACTTCCCTGAACCCGGCTGCCCTGACAGCCCGGAGCGGCCGCCGGGATTCACCGTTCAGCACTGCAGGTGATTAGCATCTTTTGGCTAACGTTTCCTTTTGGCGTCTGATTTGTGGACAACGTTGTGAGGACACACAGATAGAACCCTGGGTTCTATCAGGCTCCGGCATCTGATGCAACGCTCAGTAAGGCGCTACGTACCTGCGGCTCCCGTCCCAGACTGGCTCCGCCCCCGACGGCGACCACGGGGACGCCGGTCTGCGCCGACACGAACTCCAGCATGGGGGCCAGCGGCGCGCGGTTTGGCGGCGGCGGCCGCTCCTCCTCGAACACCAGACCCTGGAGGGGACGGGGGCAGAAGATCGGATGACGAATGAAAGGCGGCGGATAAAAGGGGCGGGTCATCAAACACTTCCTGCTTCCGGCGTCCGACTTTTCATCAAAGTGGCGGCGCAACAAAATTGTTGCCGGATCGAGGCGCCCCTTCAAAATAGAGGCTCATTATTTCTGGGAAGCGGGAGCTTCTCCCGGGAGGGTCAAGGCCAACAGGAAGTGATGCAATCATTGAGATGGCATCAGCATTTGAGGTTCCGTCAGGGATGGAGAAGGGTTCCGCAGCCAGGGATGGAAGAACCTGCTCGCTAACGAAGGAGTTAACAGGGAAGTTAAGAAGGAAGCTAACCATCCCGGCACCGATGAGGGCGGCCGATCGGGATGATAGCAGAAGAGCTAGCTTGAGTTCCATCGGAGAACAAGGCGGAAGTGAAGTAGAACATGCGGAACATCGGAAAAAGATCGGGAAAAGAGCGGGAAAAGCCACAGCCTGCGCCGGGGGATCTACGAAGATAAAACAGGAGGGCGGAGAACGTGGAGAACGTGAGCGGGAGAACCGGCGCGCTGAGAACCCATTCAGAACCCGGAACACTGGTTGGACAGTGGAACCTGGAAGCTCATTTGCATGTCATTATCAGTTAGTGAGGGAAGGGCTGCGGTGATTGGCTGCTGTTTTTGGTTGTTGTGATTGGCTACTGTGAATGATTACTGTGATTGGCTGCAACATATGGCTGGTCTGATTGGTTACTCTAATTGAATGTATTGATTGGCAGCTCTGATTGGTTACTGTAACTGGTTATTGTAATTGGCCGCTGTGATTGTCCATCGTGATTGGTTTCTGTGATCGAATGTTGTGATTGGCTGTTGTGCCAATCGCAGCAGGCAATTACGCTAAACAATCACGGTAACCAATCACAGCAGCTATCTGTTGCAGCCAGTCACAACAACAAATGACAGTAATTGGCTGCTGTGATTGATTACTGGAATTGGCTGTTGTAACTGGCTGCTGCGATTGGTTACTGTGATCGCTTGTTGCGATTGGCTGCGGCGATAGTCTCCCGTGACGGTCTCCTGTGATTGGCGGCTGTTCGTTTACCTGCAGCGGCGTGGTGGCGAGCAGCTCGCAGAGCTGCAGCAGGAGGCTGCCGGGGCTGCTCTCGTTGACGGCCAGGTAGATGACGTTGGCGTAACCCGACGGCGTGGTGACCATCTCCCCCATGAGCGCCGCCAGCGACAGCGAGGACAAGGAGGAGGAGAACAAGGGCGGCGCCGCCGCCGCCGCCCCGGCCGCCCCGGCCGCCGCCGCCATCGCCGCCGTGTCCGTCACTCCCCTCCCGCCTCCCTTGGCGCCGTTGCCCGCGCCGGGCCCCGGCTCGCCGGCCCCCGCGCCCCCCGCCGCCGCCGTCTCCGGGAGGTGGGAGGAGCAGGAGTGGACCACGGCGATGTTCACGCCACCCGAGTCCCTCTCTCTCTCCCGGGGCCGGAGCAGCAGGGGGGGCGAGGGGCGGGCGGGCCCCGTGCAGGCCAGGACAGCCAATAGCAGCGAGAGGCGAGAGGCGGGCCTTGGGGCCACCATGGGGTAAAGGGGGGGGCCAGGGGGCAGCCGTCGGACGGGGTTTCGCCGGAGAGTGGATGGGGCGGGGGGGTCGGAGAGGTCGGAGAGGTCGGAGAGGTCGGAAGGGGGAGGGGCCAAAGGGGCGGTCGGCGGCTCGCTGCCCGTCACCAGGAGAGGGGACCCTGGGGGGGGGGACACAGACGGACAAATTAGGAAAATGAAATAAATTAATAATATAACTTGAATTGAAGTCAAAAATTTACATTTTAATTCATTTAAAAAAAGTAAAAATGTATCACAAAATGGAATTGATTCAAACTAAATCAAATGAAATCACAGTGAAAAATAGGAAATTAAATCAAAATAAATGAAATAAAGAAATAATATGCGAGAACATATAATAAACAGAACTGCATTTTAGAAGTTAAATTAAAATAATGATTACAATTGAACACAAGAAAATATCATAAAATACATCTTTCAATCAGATTGGAACAACTTAAATAGGTTTACTTGTCAATTAGTTACGAGGTTTTCCGGTTGGCATGGCGATCCCTCCTCATCAGCTGTCAATCTAAGCTCAGCGCAGAAGCACCAGCTCCGAGTACTACTTGCACTTCCTACTGGTAATGCTAGCATCTGATAACCGAGTGTAATTGCGCGACTCGTCGACCGAAACCGATGTCGTCGGTGCTCCTGAACGCATCGCAGTGAAAGCGTTTGCGCCGCCAGCGGACGTCCTGGGACGTGGACGGTTGCCAGGCGATGGGAGGAGCCGGGCCGAGGAGGGGGGGGGGGGGGGGGTCTGCGTGGCGGGCCTGAAGGGGCGCGAAAGGGCCGCGGACGCCGGACTCCCCCC
>CAAKHD010011067.1:7554-20020 GCA_901007705.1 Fistularia tabacaria | reverse complement strand
GGCGCCGCTATTTGAGTTCGGGGGGCGGGGCTTAATCCCCCCCCCATGACCTCAACTTAACAGAGCTCCAGCTGCAGCCCCGGAGCGGCTTCGTGACCTCTGACCTCAGGCGGGGGGGGGGGACTCCTACATTATTATTGTGTCGTACATTCATAACGATGTCACAATGAGTGTTTTCAAAGGTCAATAATCAATCATCAATAATCTTTCGATAATCAATACACACCTCCTATATGTGTGTGTGTGTGTGTGTGTGTGTGTGTGTGTGTGTGTGCTTCTCGCTCGCTGGAGCCCCCTGGTGGCCGCCGACAAACAGACCAGACGCCTTCCTCTGTCGCAGGAGTTATTATTACAATTATCTTTATTTTTAAATCTTTCAAATGCGGGTCGACGGCCCGTACCAAAAGAGGCGGGGGTGGGCGGGGGCGTGACATCAGATCAGACCATCAGTCAGGGAAGGGGGGGATGGGGGGGGGTGCCAACCTCTTATTAAACTATTTTCCAAAGAATCTACAGCTAAAAATATCTTCTCACTTCAACGCAAAGAACCACGTCATCCATGAAGTTCAACCCCCACCCCCCCGCCAGAGGAACAACAAGCTCCGGCCCAACTCCAGGTCTGGTCCTGGAGCTTCTCCAGCACTCTCGAGTGAGGAGCTTCGGCCTTTGTCCCACTGAAAGGTGAATTCCTGCGCCAATCTTCACCATCTGGAGGACCTTCACGCCCCCACCCCTCTTCTTCAGACCTCCGGCGGGGTTTTTAAGGCAACTCTTAAGATGTTTCCTTTCCTTCGCTCCATGCAGAATTAGCGGGGTTAGCAGAGCTAGCATGGGGAATGTAGCAGAGGGTTTGTGTGTTCCTCCTCCAGGAGATGTGAAGGTGAGATCCACGCGCCTGCTCCTCCAGGAGGGGGTTCAAAAGCCTTTGTTGAGCTGGAGGTCTGGGACGCAGCAGCTCCCGCAGGTGTTTCTCATCCCGACGCCGGCGCAGATTTACGGCGGCGGCGGCGGCCAGACGGGCTAACGCGTCAGGCATTCGGCTTCTCCTCCCCGACCTTCGACCCCGCTACCTAAGAGCAGCTTTGAAGGTGTGTGTGCGTGAGACAGGAGACGAGAACACACACACACGAACACACACACACATGCGCACACACACGCATGCGCACACACACGCATGCGCACACACACCGGCTGAGATAGGCTGGTTGTCGTGCTGCTCTGCTCAGCAAGGAAACAGGAAGATGGTGGGAGGTTCTGGAAGCTTCTGTCCACGGCGCCCGGGAAGCTACATGTGCGCAGGAGATGCGGGCCCGCGAGGTCCTCTCAGCTCGGGAGCGTCCGGCTCCGAGGCCGCTAGCTTAGCGACGCAGCCGAGACGCCGCCGTCTGTCGACTCCTTGAACGCATCGTCACCGCTGCCTGCCTCGGACTCGAGGTCCCCTCCGGTAGGGCTTTGCACCCCGTTAGCTTAGTGGCCAGAGTATAGCCTGGAGGCGGCTAGCGTACTAGGCTAGGCTAGGTTAGGCTAACCCCCCCCCTCCCACCCGCCCAATGAATCCTGACATCTCGGCCGGAAATCGCACAAACATCCTCTCCTGTCGGCCATTTGAGATGATGATGACGTCAGGCAGATGCTACCGCTAACCGCTAGCACCCAGGCTACAACTTGGCTGTTGGGAGCCTTGATAAAGTTAACAAAGAAAAATAAAAAGATCTCCAAATGTCTTAATCCCTGCCTCTCGCTCCGGTCACGTCTCTTTTTTTTCTCTCCTTTTTTTCAAGTTTATTTAAAGCAACTTAACACTGAAAATAGAACCTCCTCTCCGATTGGCTGTCGGGTCTGCAGTGGCGTTCGGGGGGTGGGAGGGTGGAGTGGGGAATGGGGCGACCCGTGATTGTACTTTTAAGGAGCTATAAAAAAGTCCACGCTGGAGAACCTATCCTAAAGGTATCGCTACGGACAGATCTTCCAAATAAAAAGAGGAGGAGGGAAAAAAAACAAAACAAAAACAAAAGCTGGGTTGGAATCGCGGCGGGTTCGTCCACGGCGGCGGCGGCGCCCACGCTCCCCGCCCCGCTGTCCTGAGTCTCGGCAGGATTCTCTTCCAATAGTGGGGCAAAAAGTGCTTTGTCAGCAAGTAGAAAAAAAAAAAAAACTTTATTAACTCTGTGGTGTGAACGGAGCTCCCGCGGAAAAAACAAAACAAACAAACAAACAAAAAAAAAAAAAAACGGTGTCCCGGTGAGTGCGGAGGGGGGGGGGCGGGGCCTGGGGAGAAGGGGGCGGGGACTAACCGCGGGGCAGGCTGCACATCTCACAGTGCTCGGTGCCGGGCTGGTTCATGAAGGTGCAGTGGAGGCACGACCACATGGCGGCGGAGGAGGCGGGCGCCGACGGGCCGCCCATGGCGCCGTAGCCCAGCGAGCCGGAGGGCTGGCCGCCCACCGTACCTGCGGGGGGGGGGGACAGCGCCGTCAGCCAATCCGCTCGCGCGCTGCTGCGTCCGGTCGGTCGGTTTGCGCGTCGCCGCGAATTGGCGGGCGGGGACTCACTGCACAGCTGCTCGATGGTGGCCCACTGCTCCGACTTCTTCCAGGTCTGGGCCAGGTCCTCGTTGGAGGTCTTCACCGCGTCCAGGAGCAGCCCGATGCTGTCCTACAGCACACACACACACACACACACACATGAAGACGAACCTCCTCTGACCAAACATCTCCGCTCTGAGGTCTTTCTGCTGTTCCCGCACACGTGCTTCCTCGAGGACCTCCTCGAGGACCTCCTCGGTGGCGCGGAGGAGGTCCCCTGCCTCCGAATGACCAACACGGCGGGACGCTCTCTCGGTGAGAAGAAGCGGCGAACCCCGCGGAGAACTCACCCTCAGCGGCATGACCTCATTGGTGACGAGGAAGAGGAGCAGGTGGAAGTCCGACACCGTGTCCAGGAAGGCCGAGGAGGAGGAGGAGCACTGCGACAGGTACGTGGCTAAGCTGTGGAAATCCTGGGCGGCACACAAGAGGAGAGAGGTTGGAGGAGGTCTGCCGGAGGCGGGCCGGGGCGTTCGCCACGAGATGCGGCCACCTGCGTCTCGCCCAGGATCTCTCGGTTCTCGATGGGGAAGCGTTGCGTGGAGCTGAAGGTGTACTGGGGGTCCTTTGGGAAGGTGGTGGTGATCTGGACACACACACACACACACACTCGGAATGAAAGGAGGCCCGTCCGTCGAATCGATCGGCCGATCGGGGCGCGCGGGGACCCTTACGTCGATGATGAGGTACTCCACGGGAAGAGGCCGGGCCAGGAAGGTGATGTCGTTCCCGAACTTGTCCTTGTCCTGCGGGGCGACACGGAGGACAGTCAAATCCAGCGGCTCCAAAAATGTGCATTTTTATACCAGAGGGCGGCGACATGGACGAGTCGTGTGACTTCTCTGTCGGACTTGCCCTCTTTTAATGGATCAGTTGCTATTTTATCAAAAGGCGTCGCTTCTTTTTGTCATATCAGCAAAACTAATTTCAAGAATTTATTCAAAAAAATGTTTCTTGGGAGGGAAATAAAACAAAAACTAGTTTAGACTTAACAATGATGGAAAGATTTGGGAAGTCATTTTCCAGGGTTTTTCTTTAAGAAATCTGCATGTTTGAACCCCGGTATCATATAAATCCTACAGAAACAACTTTATTTCTCTCTGAATAGCGCATGAAAAAATAAACTACAAATATTTTGTGGGTTGAAAAGAATGCAATTAATTTACTTAGCAATTTTTTCGATTAAGAGTTGTTTTAAGATTTTTTTTTTTTTTTAAAGAAACGAAAAATCAGCATTTAAATCCAAACGGTAGCGTATAAATCCAACAACAACAAACTTTATCTCTGAATAGTGAATGAAAAAAGAATGTTTCATGGGTTAAAAAGAACACAATTAATTCATTTAGCAATTTTTTTCTATTCAGAGTTGTTTTTTTTTCAGAAAAAAATATTTTTTTAAATAAACGAAAAATCAGCATTTTTAGAGTCCACTGTTTAAACCTGGGTTTGGAATTTGAAATAATCCTTGTTTGTGTTTCTTGTGAAGAAGGGTTGGGTGAGAGCACCTATGAGACCGCTGGGGTTCGGCACCTCCGACCAGGTTAAGAGCCGCTGCTCTCGGAGGTTCCTCACCTTGAAGAGGACGTCCGGGACGTACTGCTCGGGGCTGGACTCCTTGGCGTAGCCCAGCTCGGGGGCGTCTTTGCAGGGCAGCAGACACTCGTCCCGCACCAGCGCCATGCACTGGTTGGACACCTGGTAGCCCTCGAAGTGCACCTGGTTGTCGGGCCCACCTGGAGACGACACGCAGAAGGTCACCTGACCACCTCCCGAAGCCAACGGGAAGCCACGGACGGGATAAGCCCCGCCCTTTCCCCCGGGGGGGGGGGCTGCGGGCGAGGAGCGGCGGGGTCGTGGAGGACCGCCGCTCATAAAGAAACCACAGAGATGTTTGGAGGCGGCTGCGGAAGGTGGATTCCACAGGCGTGAGGGAACGCTAGCGGTGCGAGACGGCGTCTGGCCGCAGATGTGAGCGGCTGACGGCGGTGATGTCATGGCGGCGGGCGGACGTGGAACCGCCGCCTTCTCCGTCCAGACGGGGGGAGGAGCATCTGGATCCCATTATCCCGATGAAGCCCCGGAGGACCAGGCTGGAGATCACGTTACTTCACATCCCCGCAGATGCAGAACTCCACCGTGGACCTCTGCCCAGGAGGAGGAGGAGGAACAGGAGGAGGGCGAGGAGGAGGAAGACTACGAAGAGGAGGAGGACGGGGTAGAGGAACAGGAGGAGGACCAGGAAGAGGAAGACCACGAGACGGATGAGGAGGACGAGGAACAGGAGGACCAGCAGGAGGAGGACCAGCAGGTTACTGGGCTTCGTGTGGACCTGTGAGGACGTCATCGCTGACCTCCTCCTGAGATGTGAAAGATGAAATCCACGGTTTGGCCAGCATGCAGCTTCTCTGAGGTCTCCTGCCAGGAGCACCAACATCTACGGACCTCAGAGAGTGGTCCTCCTTCTTGATGGACCCCAGGGACGGTGCTTGAGCTCTGCTAATCATCTGCTTCGATCGTCTCCGTGGAGAAGGACGGCGGTGACCTTCACACGTACCTGTGGCGACCACGGTGACGAACTTGGAGCCGAAGAACCCGTCCCTGGAGAGCCTGCAGGGGTTGGAGTGCTGGTTCTGGAAGAACCCTGCCGTGATGCACTCCTCCGCGCTCAGGTAGTGCGAGTCCTGGCGGAGAAGCGGCGGGTGGTGAGAAGGTCGGAAGGAGGAGGAGGAGGAGGAGAAGACGGCGAGCGACCGCGGCCTCACCTGGTTCCTGGTGTAGCGGACCGTACCTATCCTCATGTCCTCCGACAGCAGGTCGGTGAAGATCCAGCCCACCTGCGAACCGACGGGGACACCAAACAGACGGGTCAGGAGGGGTGAAGACCAGCGCCTTCTCCTCGCTCCGCCTTCTCCTCGCTCCACGCACCTTTCTCAGACCCAGCTTGGCGGCGATCTCGTCCACGGCGGCGGCCTTGGGGTCCTCCAGCAGCTCCAGGCTGTTCTGGGTGGCGCTCTGGTCACAGCGGACGAGCCGTCATTGGCGCTCTCCGACGGAGACGCGGACGTGCGCGGAGATATCTATCTACCCACCTGCGGGGGCTCGTAGATGGCGGCCACCTCGGCCCGGATGCCCAGCGGGATGTCCTTGTGCTCGGTGTAGCGTCCATACAGGTAGCCCACCCGCTGGCTGCCCGTCTTCCTCCAGAAGTCCAGGAAGCGATCGGCGATGGTGTGGTTCTCGAACATGATGTTGTCCACGTGTCTGTATTTCTGTGAGAGCGGAGGAGACGGATCTACTCGCACCTTCTGCCGCCACCCCCCCCGACGGACGCGCTACCTGTCTGTTTAGCGTGATGGCGCTGGGCTGGCACTTGGTGCAGATGCCCTCAGGCCACGGCGGGTGGCCTTCACAGCCGGACTTGATCTTGCAGCTGATGTTCTCCAGAGCGGCGAACTTCCCTCTGGAAGGAGGGAGGAGGAGGAGGAGGACAGCGTTACATCTGGAGGACATCAAGTGGAGGACGGGGATGCAGAACAGCGGGCGCGCTGACAGATTTAACGCTCTGAGAAGGTCTGATGGAATCCAGCAGATAGGAGGCAGGCCGCCGTCGAAAACCGTCACGGCCGTCGTTCGGTCGGCGTCCAACTCACTTGTCGGCGCCGCCGGTCAGCTTGCGGAGGTAAGCGTGGAATGACATGTGCTTGACGGGCGGGTCCAGGTGGTTCAGGTAGTCTTCATCGAAGGGCTGCGGGGGAGCAGGACATGCAGAAGCTCAGGACGTCAGCAGGAAAACAACAGCGGGTTTGGAGGGGGATCCAAAATGGCGACGCGCCGGGAGACATTTCGGCTCACGGGCGCCTCCGATCCGGCCCGGCAAAAGTCCGGGACAACGGCGCAGATGTTCCTCCAGCCTGGAGGTCCTTACCTCTAAAGGTACACAGTGCACACACTTGCCGAGGGCGCCGTGGCGACATCTGCAAGGAGGAGGAGAAGGTTAGGACATGAGCTTCAGGTGTGGACGACCCCGCCCTCCTCCCACGTACAGCTGAGCATCTTTGTTCCTGTAGATCTTGCCGTCCTGCTTGGTCAGATACTGGTCGATCTCGTCCTCCAGGACCTGCGGCGCCGAGGAGGAGCGCGAGATCCCCGAGGAGGACGAGGAGGAGGACGAGGAGATGGAGGGCAGCGATGAAGACGGGTGCGGCGTCGCCGTGTCCATCACCTCCCCGGAGGAGGAGGAGGAGGAGGAGCCTGAGGGGAAGAGGAACAGCATGTCGCCGTGCCTGAAGGACACAGAAGACACCAGGTCACATGGAGGCCCAGGTGGTTCTTCAGGATCGTCTGGAGGAGGAGAGGTTTTCATGTTGGACCTGCTGAAGACCACCCAACCATCACCTCTGCGCTCATCATGCTAATGTCAACATCTATGCGTGGGCTCTCAGATTCTCCACCGACTGGTGCTACAGGTGCTCATGCACACGCACGCACGCACGCACACACACACACACACACACACACACACACACACACACACACACACACACACAGCCCCCACGTTCCAGCCCCTTCAGCTGCAAACCCCACCCATGTTAACATCAGTGTTGCCAAGGTGACAAGGTCGATGGAGGTTCTGGTGGGTCCCTCGGAGAAGGTCGGGTTCCACCGGCAGAAGGTGGCTTCTCCGGGAGCTCCAGAACCATCTCTGAACGACCTCCGGGGACAGGACTTTCTGCGGACCTGGTCCGAGGACCCACCGGCTCCACTCACTTGATCTTCAGGAGGTTGAGGGCCTTGTTCTGGGAGAGGATCTCGCCGGTCTTGTTGCGGTTCAGGTAAATGGAGAAGCCGTTGGAGTTGAAGCCGAACTCTTTGGCCACCTGAGGAGAGACATGGAGGATTTACACAGAAGAACCTCCCCGGGGAACCCGAAGGCCTTCTGGGAGCATCTGTACACATCTTCTGGATCCCTTTGGAAACATCTGGAGTTCCTCCGGAGCAGGTAGGAGATAACTGGAGATAACTGAGCCTGGAGGAACACTCCTCTGATGATGTGAGCAGAAATTCGACCCCACCAGGCTGCATGGTCTTCATCACAGCTGCATCTGATCTCCAGGCTCCTCCACAGCAGCATGAATATTTCATCTCCTCCATCACCGGATCCGTTCATCTCGGCCGCGGCTACCGGCCAATCACAGGCCGCCGCTGGGGAGGGGGGGGGGGTACAGGGAAGCCACGCCCCTTCCCGGTGACACCGGAGAGGGATGACGCAGCGTCCCGGAGATGTGAGTGGACCCTGAAGGCATCCTCCAGCCGGGGCGGGTATCATCTGGTATCCGCGGTAACGCTTTGTCAGGCAGGAGAAAAACAACGACGACAACAAAAAACATGGCCGACATCCCCTTTGAAGTCATCGCTGCATGACTCCGTGACACGCGATGACATCATTGCGCGGGACGGCGAGCACGCGGAAAAACACGCAACGGGCCTCGATGTTTCAGATGTTTACGTGGAGATTTGAGGAGGTTACCTTCTTCAGAAAGGCGGCGGCCGTCTCCCTCTTGGTGGAGGGGATCTTCTTCATCCCGTCCGGGGACTGCACCCTGATGATCTGAGGAGGACAGCGAGGAAGAGGCGGCGGCGTTAGAAAAGCGCTAGAAAACTCCACGTGGATGTCTGTGATTGACGGCTGATTGTCTCCGCCCCTCTGACCCTGTGCACATGATGAATGAACGGATGATGTAAAAAAAAGGCGGAATCGATTTAAAAAGAAAGTGTTTTGTCCAGAGATTACATAAAAATAAAAGTAGGATATTTATTTCGTAATGCCGTCAGAAAGACCTCCAGTCAGATGCCACTTCCTGCTCGTCATGTCTGTCAGGAGGTCAAGAGGTCCGTCCGTGTCCTCAAGAATGTTAGCGAGCTAACAGGCGGGCTAATCTGGAGCTGGGCGGCCGGGAGGTTGCCGGTTCAATTCCCAACCCCAACAATTTGTCTGCACCATCCTATACTCCCCCTCCACCATCCTGAACCCTTCCCTCGCCATCCTATATTCCCCCTCCACCATCCTGAACCCTTCCCTCGCCATCCTATATTCCCCCTCCACCATCCTGAACCCTTCCCTCGCCATCCTATATTCCCCCTCCACCTTTCCTAACCCTTCCCTCCCCATCCTGTACTCCTCCTCCATCGACCCGAACTCTTCCCTTGCCATCCTACACTCTTCCCTCACCATCCTGTAGTCCTCCTCCACCATCCTTCACTCTTCCCAAGGGGAAAGTTAGGCGCTGGTTAGCGCCTCACATCGCGTGTGAGCGAGTGAAGGTAATAAACTGAGACTGAACTGCCTTTAGAGAAGTCCATCCATTCATTCATTCATCTTCTACACCAGAGGTCCCGATAATTTTTCGTACCACGGACCAGTTTAATGCATGAAAATGTTTCCGCAGACCGGTCAGTTCCCAGTATTTAATCTGAATACAACTATTACACATTATATATAATATCAATCCACCATCGTGCAGAGTCAGTGGGAGCCCTGGGTTTGTTTCCCTGCTGCCAGACGGGGCAGATGGGAGACACTGACACTCCAATCGTGTTACGATTATCCAGTCTACTCCCTCGTCTTGTTTTGGTTAGCTAGAAGTTGTTTCTGCAGTCTGCGAAGCTTCTGCCGTCTCATCGTTTCCTCCCGAAAAAAAGCTCTGCCGCGACTTTTGTTTTCAAGGGTTTAGCTAGTGGTAGCTGACGTGTGAAAAGGCATGGCAGGAAGGCCGAGGCGGAAAGTGTTTCAAAATAAGATCCGGAAGATCGACCGAAAAAAACTATCATTTCTACCAAGAGACATTTTCTTTGCGGTGACCACATCATTTGACGTGCAATAGGGACGTCCAACCACTTAGAAGATTCATGTGAATGTTAGCAAGGTGGAGGTATGCTCTGGAAAAAGGAGAGGAATGAAGGTCAGTCGCAGAAAGACAGAATAAATGTGTGTGAATGAGAGGAACCCAGGTGGAACACTGAGGCAACATGGGGTGGAGATCAAGAAGGTGGAGGAGTTCAAGCACTGAGGGTCAACAGTCCAGAGCAACGGAGAGTGTGGAGAAGAGGTGAAGAAACGGGTTCCAGCAGGTTGGAATGGGTGGAGAAAAGTGTCAGGGGTTCTATGAGATAGAAGAACATCAGCCAGAAGGAAAGGAAAGGTGGAGGAGACAATGGAGAGAGCAGAGATGATGGATGGTTTGGAGAAAAGACAGGAGGCAGAGCTGGAGGTGGCAGACATGAAGATGTGGAGGTTCTCTTTGGGAGTGACCAGGGTGGAGAGGATCAGGAATGACTCCATCAGAGGGACAAGACATGGTAGATGTTTTGGAGAGAGGGTCAGAGATGCCGGGCTTCGGCTCTCGTTCTTCGGCCTGAAGCCGCCTCCGACCCCCGGCCCTCCCCCCACCCTGACCCGGAGGTGGGGTCAACACCTTTCTGGGAGCTCCTGCCTCTCCCTCCCATTGACAGGACCACCTGACAGCGATGACGGTGCAGAAAAATAAAAAACCCAACCCCCGTCCCGTCATCACGTCCGGATTTAATACAAATAACTGGCTTGGTTTTATTTGGAGAAATAAGCGGATTTCACGGGGCGGATTAGAGTTCCAGGGGAAGGAGCTGCCGTTCACATTCAACAAGCGACGCTTTCCGGGTGTTCGGGTCGGGCTAGCCCGGACCGACCGGTGCTGGCAGGTCGGCTGGGGGAAAAAGTGTCCGAATGCAGCCCCATGCCCGGTGGCTCTTTCCTCCCCGATGAGAGAGTGCTCTTTCCCCCGGGGACGTCGCAATCTTTGGCCGGCTAGCCGAGCAGGCCCCGGCCGCTCTTGCGGCTCCCGTTAGCTAGCGAGCTAATTCTGCTGCCTCATCACTCCGGACTCGGGGGCTCCGGGAGCTAGCCGGCTAACCTTAGCCGAGGCGCCCGATTGGAAACGCACCCTCGGCCGGTTATACGTACGATATTATCCGCCATGTCGCCGCGGGTGGGTGGCTGGGCTCCCGGTGGATGTCGCTGTGCTGTCGGGCAGGGGCGCTGAGGGATTCACGCAGGGTTTTACGGCGCGTATGTCAACGAAACTCCATCCCAGAACTCAAACACCGGGGTGTCGCAAACATTGGTGTCCGTTGATGGCTCTCCGCCCGGTCCCGCGTCGGAGGGCTCCGGGGGGAAACAAGTTCCGCGTCGCAACGGTTCCGCCCTGAATTCACCGGCGTTTAAATTTCCAATGAAAATATAATTCTTTACTTTATTATTCAGAGCTTGTATTATGATCCAGAGGGAACATTAAATTAAAGGAGTTGTTAAGTACGTTAGAAACGGATTCTCCTCCCACTGTACCCATCAGTGTTGAATTTAAAAACATTTAAAAACAGTACAAACAATTATCAACGTCATTCTATGCACATTGCCAATACAAATTCATTTGATTAAAACATTAAATACACACGTATTTGAACATTTGTAGTGAATATCTATAAAACAGAATCGGGTAGCCTGGAAATACTTCCTTTTTGACTTTTTGTCTTTTAATCATCCCATTTTTATTTATACTCGTATTTATTGATATTGCACGTTTCTTGTAGTTATTTTTCAATTTGAAGGAAATTGGAGCCGATTGGGTCATTCTCTGAGACCCCCCCCTAGTGACATCACTGCCCCTTGTCACGTCACAACCCCAATGTGACGTCATCACCCCATTAAAATACCGAATATTTTCTTTAGATAAAAGATGAAAGACTTCAAATCACTTTTTTTTTTTTTTATTGATTACCAGTGCGTTTCAGGATAATTGATTCCGATCAGAAGGAAATCGATGATTAGGATTGACCGATTCTTGAAGGAAGACATGAAACTCAACTTTTATTTTCCCTTTTTTTATGCTTTATTTTCTTTTCACCCTTCTGTAGAGAACAAGAGCTTTGCCATGACACTCCTCCTCCATCATCACACTCCTTTGCTGTGACACTCCGAGATCCTCGAACTGGACAAACACTCCCGTTTTTCCACCCCCCCCCCACCCTTCACTCGTCACCCTATGCTCCTCCGCAACCGAAAACCCTTCCCTCATCATCCTATATTCTTCCCTCACCATCCTATACTCCTCCTCCACACACCAAACACTTCCCTCGTCATCCTATGCTAGTCCTCCATTCTTCCCTCGCCATCCTATGATACTACTCCATCATCCTCCACTCTTCCCTCGCCATCCTATGCTCCTCCACCATCCCAGCACGGGGCAAGATCTCCTGGATCTCCTGGTCTCCTTTGCCATCGTGGAAGGTGAAGCAGAGAAGCGGAACAACAGTACGAGGAACCTCGTGGAACCCCAGGGAGAAGGAGTGGGAGCCAATAAAGTACACGAATAATAATAATAGTAATAAAGAGACAAATGTAGGCATGACAAATAAACACAGAAAAGACATGTTTTCCAAACACATTGATATTTTACACGGGAAAAAAAACAAATAAGAAATACGACACTAATGGAACACCAAGAATGAACGCGCACGGAGATCCAGACCCTCCTGGGATCTGACCTCCTGGACCTTCCACGCTATGGAAGACCGATTCCTGGGGAAGATGGCTACCGGCTCCTCCGTCTCTACAGAACTCTTCTTCTGCGTTTTTTTTTCTTTTTCCGCCAGGGCCTCGGTGTTGGGGCGGCGGTGGCTGGCTCGCGCGGCGGGGGCACCCGCCCACCTCGCGGGTGCATCGCTTGAACTCAGTTTGAGGCTGCCTTGCTTGCGTACGTTACGTATTTAGTCCGTGGAAAGTGGGACGGATGACGGGGGGGGGGGGGGGGGGAAAAAAGCCCTGTTTTAAAGCAAAAGACAAAAAAATG
>CAAKHD010011066.1:9774-34504 GCA_901007705.1 Fistularia tabacaria | reverse complement strand
AGATTTTATGTGTGTGTGTGTGTGTGTGTGTGTGTGTGTGTGTGTGTGTGTGTGTGTGTGTGTGTGTGTGTGTGTGTGTGAAGTACCTTGAAATATTGTACTTTCAGAAGCTCCGATCCTGCTTCCACCGAGGAGCTCATGAGACACAGGGGCTCACCGGTGGCATCTGGAATAAAAAGAAAGAAAAAAAAAATGTATCTATCAACAGCTGAATACGAACACACAGAGTACTACAGGAAAAACTGCAAATAATCAGCAGTGGAGGATGTAAACAATGAAAAAAATAGATGACTGGAAACGCTGAATGGCAAAAACCATGTAATAGCAGTGTAATACATCGCAAAAAGTATAAACACAACAAAGGTAGTTTTGCACTTCAAGGTAACAGGCTATTGCAACTTGAAATCACTCTATCATCAGAGGAGGCTACTGTAAGACCACCGCTCAAATGGTGCGGGAGGTCATAGAAAACAAGGTCCGGCGCCCGTGGAGGGGACGTACCACGTAAATCATCGTGGGGTAAAAATGAATGGAAAGAGCCTCTTACCCTTGAGTTCCAGGCACTTCAAATCAATCTTTTTAATGTAGGTGCTGGCGCAAATGTCGTACTTCCTGACTCTGGTGTCGATGCCTAGCTGAGTGGCAAGAAAGACCAGGAACGGGGTGTCCTTCTGCTCCCTGAGCTTCTTCAGAGTAAGAATCACCTGGCGGGGCGGGAGGAAGGGGCATAAGGCAATGACTATCGCTTCTTAGCGTTTTGACACACATCCGAGCATAGACCATGGATACCTCTTTGACTTCGAAGTTGAGGAGGACATTGATGGTGTTCTCACAAAGGTCCCCGTTGGCTGCATCCAACGCGCCGCCATTTCCCATCGGCAACGGAGATGCCTCCAGCTGCTGCTCCCTCAGCTCCGCCTTCTCTGTGATCGGAAACAAGTGACAAGGTCACTGGCATCGCAGTCTTCTTCCGCTGCTTCTACTTAATAAGTGTTGTGGTAAAAGTTAGGTAAGCGGCATGGTTTGAACTGGACCGGTCAACTGTCAATCACAGGTTCACAACACTGATGGATGCCAGCAGGCTCTGGGGAAGCCTCATAAAAACACTAAACATGGATATCAGGTTAGTGACTGTGCCCATTTACCTTTAGCAGCCCTTGTGTCCACGTCCTTGTTGTGCTCTTTACTCCCCTCCCCGATGTTCTCCATGAAGACTTTCATCAGCACACCGAAGTCCTCCTCACCAAGACTCATCTGCCCGATACAACGTGCAATCTTACTACGGCCTTTCATGTACCGGTGGGTGGACGGGGGGGCTTTGTTTAATTTTGGCGTCAGGGAGAGGAAGGCAGGTTTGAACGTACCTTCAGTGACCGCAGGACCCCCCGGACCTGGACCCCGGGGATCTTCGTGAACCACGCTGCCGCCAAGTTTCTGATGACAAGGAGTTCCAGGTTTATCGGCTGCAGGATCTCAATGTCTGGCTGCGGGGAGTCTCTCTTCAGAATGGTTCTGTGGAGGGAGTGGAGGGCACGGGTCGGGGCATTCAGCCCGAATTATTAGTAAGGATTCTCCCGCGAGGCTTAGCAGAAAAAGAAAAATCCGGATACCTGGAGAGTTTCAAATGAGTCAGCTTGACGTCCATTTTCTCGACCACCGCCGGCAGAGGGAAGCCTTCGGCGGGCAGCAGCGAGAAGCTGTTTCCCACGGTGATCAGACCCAGGTCCACCACAACTGCATTGAGGGATTCGGAAGACTGGGGGATGATGATGAGGGGGGCCTTCAGTTTGATGTCCATCGCCAGGCGGAAACTCTTCTGGGCGAAGTCGCGAACGCTGGACGCCGCCTTCTCCGCCGCCTGAGCCGTCGCAGCACTTAAAGCCTCCTTGGCCGTTTGGAAATTATTGACGAACATCTGAAATACAGTTTAGGGGAGGGGGACAAGAGGACGGTGATGACGGTGTTCATAAACATGTAATAAGTGAACCATATTAGAGGGGAATTTAGGTGAGACGTTCACTGTCAAGGAAATATTAAAGGGTGATTAGGGTCAGAAATATGTGTCTGTATTCACACCCCAGCTAGTAGCTTTTTGAAAAAGGATTTATGAATAAATGAATTCAAACTTAATCCACCACGATTGACAAATCGGAAAGGAAATGTAAATATATTATTTTTTCTCATATAATTTGCAACTTCTTTAAGTTACTGTTTGTATGATCAAAATGTAATGGTAGATTAAGGGCGTGGTGAACAAACAAAAAACATGAAAATATCTGGAGGATGTGTTTAAATGGAAATTAAAACAGCTGAAATTATGATATTGACTACAGTCAACGTGTTTGTTTTTCTTTATAGAATTCATCCAAATCCATGTCCATGTATCATCACAGAAATTTTCAAGTTAAAGTGCCATTTAAAAAAAAAAATCCAAATCTTTTTTTTTTTCAAAGGAAAGGGTGCAGTGACACAGGCAGAGGTCATATAACTAATGGTAATCATGTGACGGAGGGGGTGATGATGAGGGCAGAAGCCTTATGGAGGAGGTGAGCTGTGATGATTTCGCCCGTGCATTTCAAACAAACTCTTCATTGGCTCCTTCGCTCCCCCAAGTTGGACACAAGCTTCCCGCGGTGCGGTGTCCGTCACGTGAGATTGAAACTTTAGAGAGCCATGAACCGAGATGTCTCTTGAGTCAGCTACGACTATTTTGCCACAGAGGCGGCGTTTACCTTTTCTTAGCTCATGATACCTAGCTGCGTGTCGAATGGTTTGGCTGCTCTCCTTGAAAAGGAAGTTAATGAGACAATATTTTAGCAAACAAATCGCCAGCAGTGGACACAGACGATACCGACAACAAACAATCCTGTTAGGTGTTTAAATAACCAAAAAGGTCTGATTCAGCTCCAAATGACAAACTTCTTTTTTCCAGGTTTGTTTATACATCTGTGGAGTTTAACCTTATCTTTAGTTTTACTCCTTTCCCTTTTGTTTCCCAGTTTGAAAACTTTGAAATAAGAGATCCCCCCCCAGTTCAGGTTTCCACATTTTTTTTTCGTCTTCCCATCTTTCCCGGTTAACAAAATGGTAATATACTGTGTGTGTCCGCCACTGGAAATCAGTCAGGTTAGGGCTGCGGGTGGAGGCCAAGGCCTCACCGACATGGTGAGGCTGATGATAGTCGAGGTGGACTGGAGGGTGCGGTGGAGTTACTGAGTGAAGCCGCAAAGCAGGTTTGATAGATTTCAAAAGGTGCATGCTTAAAGGAGTACCTCGTCAGACGCATAGTGAATGCTAAAAGAAGCCTGAAAGGACAAGACATATTGACAAGACAAGAGAGATGAGAGACAGAGGGAAACGAGAACAGCAGTTTCACCTTCATTTTGAAGAGATTCATTGTTTGGGTTTAGGTATTCTCTAGTGGTTTAGCACATGCCGCTATTTTGCTAAGTGCCTGCTGTTGGTGAATGGAGAAAATTCCATGACTAAATCAGTGGGAATGAATCTACAGAAAAATAGCTAACATTAGAAAAAAAAAAAAGAATAGTCACCAAGACGTTATGAAATAATGATTGAAAAATAACGATAATCTCAAAAAACTACAGAAAATCGGCAGGTAATTAGTAGCTATAATTTAAATAAAATAAGTCCTCCTAAATGTGTTCTTGTTGCCATCTGATGAACACTGATGTGTGACTTATCACAACAAACATAAATTATAGATCACTATAGATTTATCTTTATGCAAACAAACTGAATTTAAAAAAAAAGCCTTTCGTGAATAAAGGGTCTGATTTTCATAACTATAATTCCCATCAAATCACCCAAGAAGTAGAGAAAAGAAAACGGACACCTGGACACAGATATACATAGATATGTGACATCGGAGACGATAAAAAACACGACTAATGCAACTTAAAACAGAAAACACTTAGAGAAACGCACTTCTGTAGACATTGATTTGATTTGTAGACAAATAGTAGTGTGTCCATTAATTGGTAAATATTTGTGAAAGAAGGATTAAATATGTGCTAACATTAAATATACCAGTTAGATAACGAAGAAATACATATACAGGTAAATATGTATTTAAAAAAGTGAATTTGAGACGCTAATGAATGTATGCAGTCCTACATATTTATAAGCAAAAAATACACATGCATAGGTCATTCTTATAGTAAACATGTGTATGTGTATAAGAAACTGTGATCGTGTGTGACAATGTCACTCATGTGTGTAAGTGTGTGTATATCTTTAAAAGCGTCTGTTTGTATGTGTCTGACCAGCAGTGACATCAGGAACTTGTGCAGGTAGACTATCTGGATACAGCCCAGACGTAGGGTGACCTTCCCGTCCACCTTGGACATGTCGCTGTAGCCATCGCCCTCGGTTGCCCCAGGAAACAGGCACAGCTTGAAGCTGAACACCTCCTCGCCCATGATGGACACTGCCTGTCGGTAGAGCGGGCAACACGTGACTACTCTGAGTAGCTTTCTTTTCTTACAACACTGCAGATTAGCATTCTAAACTTTTAATTCTCTTTGCCTACATTGTAACTTAATTTAATAACATATTATTAACAATAACAATAACACAGTGACCTTCGTGTGGATGGTGTTGGGGCTGACGTCCGTGACAACAATGTCTCGGAGTCGGGCAAACACCTCCGTCTGCTTCACCTGCACAAACACTGACGCATCGATTCCTGCAGAGCGGCGACAGTCATTAAGAATTTCAAATTCTGACACTTTTATCTGGTTGAGTTTATCCTGTACCTTGGATTCTGATGTCGGCGATGCTGCTGCGGTCGTCACACACCTCCACATGGATGCAGCCAAGCATAGCGAAGAGCTTGAAGCTAAATACGCTGGCATCTGCGGCTCCTTTCGACACTGCCGAGATATCTTGGGTTTAAAAAAACGATCCTGGCAATCCCTCTGAGGTACCTCAGGGCTTCGACTCACCTGACCTCCCCTGTGCCGCCTTCTCCACCTGCTCCTTGGTGTCGCGGGACGCCACGAGCTGCTGCGGCACCAGGCTGTTCAGGTAGTTAATGGTGGAGAGTAGAGCTTTGGTGTGGAGCAGGAAGTCCAGCGAGGAAAACTCCACCTGCAGCAGACATGAGGATTAGCTCGAGTATTCAAACTGATGAAACCCTCTGAAGAAACAGATGTTGCTGTTTTTTACTAAAAATCCTGCACATTTTCTGGTAATTTTTTTTATTTGTTCAATTTCTTCACATTTAATTTCCAAGCAATACAAGCAATTACTCAGAATTTAAAATTTAAAAAAAAAGTTCCTCAGGGGAAAAAGTTCCCCATTTTTTTGAAAGCCTTAGACAAGCTCTCCACCCACCTTCAGCTTTTGCTCGGTGCTGTCGAAAAGCGTCTGAAAGCTAGGGCTGCTGGGGTCCACCTGCAGCGTTAAACACACAGGGGTCACATAGTTATATACATGCATGCACGCACGAGCCTGCTCGTATGGCCTGCCTCTATATCTATATTACAGATACGGCAAGCAGAGCCTCTGCCTTACCTACGTTGCATAACAACATGGCAACAAAACACAGAAAGAAATGAACAAATGAGATAAGAACATCTTAAACCAGACAGAAGTTTCTAGACCTCCTGTTCCCAGCTGTTTTTTTCACATTACTTTAACTGTAATAGCACAAGCAACTCAAATTTGATAAAAAAAAGGAGTATTCATAATACTTTACTGTACTGCTTAATCATACAGTAAAACTGCAGAGAGTGAAGTGTCCACTTTTGCTTTTTCATATAGATTTTCTAAACTTGTCTGTTGCTTGGACGGAACTTGACTGAGACATCTCTGAGTTTGAGTTGCTGCATCATGGGAAATGTATTTCCTTCCAAATAAAAGTGCAGCGGTGAGGTGACTTCCCCGCCCCTGCTGAGTGGAGAGAGCTGCCGTCCGTCCTGCTGGCCTCACCTTGGTGAACTCGACCTTCAGCAGGTCAGAGCTCTGCCGCTCTGAGGAGCTGATGAGGTGAAGGGGGCGGCTCTTTCCCTCTGGAACACATCAGAGAGACAGAGTCATGGCGAGGAGAGGGAACTAGGACAAACGTCTGGCCCCTCGGAATATCAAATTCCACTAGATAATCGAACATTTGAGCAAGGATGTCATGAATGAAAATAAGTATTTTGTATTCATCATATTATTTTATTAAGCATTTATGTTTTATCTTCTGATAATAAATGTATATTTATAATTTATGTAGGCCACATGTTGGCCTGCTTTTCATTTTGTTCCCCAGCCGATCAGAAAGCACAGCGTCACCTGGGAGGTCGCAGTAATCCAAGGTGACTCTGCGCAGGTAAGACGCGACAGTCAGGTCGAAACTGCGTTTCTTTCCTTCGGCGCCAAGCTGGCAGACGCTGAGGGAGAGGACGGTCTTCTCCAGGTCCACCTGCCGGCTCAGCTCCAGCAGCACCTAAACACAGCGAAATGACGGCCGGTTGTGGCTCAGTACTTCATTCTATGAAAAAAAAAAATGAAAAGAGGGGAAATTGGAAAAAAAACAAAAAAAAAACCAACCTCTTTGATCTCGAAATTGAAATGAAGGTCAGTGAGCTCCTCCAGCGCTAAGCGCTGCTGGTCCTCGTCCATCGACTTCTCGCTGACATCTTCGTCGGAATCTGAAATGTGGCACGGACGTGAGTTCAGAAACGAATAATAATCTCATGGCTTCAAATGCAAAGAGGGATGTAAATACCCCTCATCAATTCATGTGATCCCGGGAAACCTTTTACATTTGAATTCTCATATACTTGAAACTAGGTCAGAACTGATGACAAAGGATGTGACAAATGAATTCGATGCCAGACTTCCACCTGTTTCCATGGTGCTGAGAAGTTTGGGGGGAAGACTGAAGTCTCTAGGTTGGGCCTCCGCCAGTGACAGCACCTACAGCAGGAAACCAGCCCAAATATTGTCACGTTAGTCAAGAAGCAAGAATTTTGGACTGCACTTCACCTTCTGTTTTACTCGACGGGTTCCACTGTACCGAGCTTACCTTCCCTGTGGGGCTGGAAGGAGTGGAGCCCATGTGTGGTAGTGGGATGCTCTCTACCAGCTCCAGGACATTCTGGATCTTCTGGTCGGAGATCTTGATGTGCAGTAGCGGCAGCTCACCTGAAACCTTGAACCTGTGACCGGGGTAAGGGAAATGAAATGGCGGTACAGATGTAGCGCGCGTTCGCTCTCTCTATCCAGGCATGAGACTCGTACCTGGGCATCCTGGTGTCCTTCTCCACCATGCACTTGGACATTTGGACGGTGAAGTCCATCGGCTGCAGGATGTGGTGGACAGACGAAGCCTGCAGACGAGCGGCTTTCCAGGCCTGACCTGGAAATATTACCGACTTATTACCTCAAAAACACCACAATAAATGCCGCTGTTTGCACAATCTCACCCAAAAACAATTACAGATGAACCTTAGCATGATGGTCAGCAGGCTAGTAACGAGAAGAGCTTTAACTTTTAGATCTGGTGTTTGCCTCAGCCGCTGCATACCTGACTTGCTGTAGAGCACCTGGACTCGTCGCAGCTCCACGCTGTATTTGTCGTAGGCCCGATCCATGATGTCCTCCAGGGAGGAGAAGGACGCCGATGAATTGGGAGTGCTCTGCTCCACGCTGTTGAGCTGACAAGCACAGAACGGCAGGGCTGAAAGGTTGTTGAAGCGAGCCCTCTGGGGTGCTCCGACAGAGAGCAGTATCCCTACCTGCAAGCTACCGAAGTCCACGATGATCAGCTCCGACGTGTCACTGTAAAAGCCCGACTTGGGCAGGAGCATGTACGATGGCCTAAGGTCGATGCGGAGGTCCAGGACCTTTCTGGTCTCGATGATGTGGGACAGACCTGTGAGGACCATTATCCGTCAGAGACCTGGAACCAGTCTGGGTAAACGTACCATGAGGGACCGCCTGAGGCTGGACAGGATGTGCCAGAAAGACAAAAAAAACAAACCTGTTGCCGTTTTTTCCTTGATCTCCTCCAGTTTGGAGAGTGTGGCCGAGGTCAGGACCTCCAGGTTGACGCCTTTACCCATCTTGAAGAATTCGGCCACGCTGTTCACTGTCAGCTGGTGGGGGACAAAGCGCATCGAGGCCATTGCAGCGGCTCATGATTTCTCCCCAACGGTAGTAAAACATTCAGACACGAGGGCGTTACCGCATCGTAGACGATCTCCACGGGCTGGGAGTGGACCCTCAGCAGCTGGTCAGCAGTGCTTTCCTCTGGGTTCAATTCAAACACCACGCTGAGCAGTGAGGATTTGGAGTCTCGTACAGAGGCGATGAGCGAGGGCACCGCCCCCTGCTGCTGTAACCCCGTCACGTACCAGTGCTGCAACGATGCCTCCACCCTGCAGCGGCGCGCAAAGGCTCAACTCCTTCCCCGAGCATTTCTCCCCTCACGGAATTACTCACGGGACCTGTTAGCCTCCGTTTGCATCCGCTCACCTGAAAGCCTGAGCTCCTGGTCTCTGCAATATTTTGGTGCTGAGGTCGATCATCTGGATCTTGAGAATCTCTGGGACATCTGGTTGATCTCTGACCGTCACCGAGGTCCTGAACAGCTGACAGGTGACAACCATGGCGACGTACTGCAATCAAGAGAGGAAGCTCTTGTGATTGCAGAAAAATGACACGATTTATCACTTGAGGAAGTTCTCAGCTCAACGGCAGCTGATCGAAACAACATGGCTATCTTGTGTTGATACTGATAATCACTTATGAGATGAATGGATGACATATCTGGACCATGCCTGTACTTCATGGCCCTGCTGCGGTGGTATTGAGTGTACAAACCCCATTTTGCTAACACCAACACCGAAGATGCGCTTTTCTGCACCGAAGCTCGTGGACAGTCTGCTCGCCAGGCAGTTTGTGGCGTGCAGGAGTTACCGGGACGCAGCAGGTGATCTTACCTGTTTAGGCAGCGCAAGGTTGTGAGAGCTGCCACTGTAGCCGATGGCGGTGTAGAGTTTCTCCTTCTCTTCAGGCGTCATGAGCTGATCCAAACCTGAACCAAAAAAAAAAAATATCTTCACGTTGCCTTTATTTACATCCAGTCACCTTTACCTTTAAAAACGCTGAGATGGGAGTTTCGATGTGACGGATAAAAGTTTGCTCTCATTACAAATGGCCCCACCTTCCAATTCCTTCCTCTCCTCGGTATCTTGCTCCTCCTTCTTGGCCTTCCTGGTGAAGAACCCGAAAAAGCCGCCCCCTCCCTGCTTCTGCCCCCCTGACACGTTCTTCGCCGCCAATTTCTGTCCCTGGCGAATGGTCTGGGGGAGGGAGGAAGATGTGATCATTTCTTTCCGGCAACAGAGACATCATCGCACTCACCATCATCATGAGCGTCATCATGTGTACCTCCATCTTAGCTTGCTGCCGTGCTAAAGTGATGTTGAAGACGTCCAGAACTTTTTCCAGGTCCTGATGGTAAAATATTGGGAAGAACATCAACAAGCGGTCACAGTAAAAAAGTGTTTGCACTTGTGTGTTGGGTTCTTGCATCTTCACCTGGACTTGGCGTTCAGTGTCTGGGTGGGGTTTACTCTGGCTGAGAAATGTCTTGTAGGCGGACTTGTAGGCGCGGAGATTCTTGCGGTGTTGCCTGATGTTGGACCAAGACCACATTCGGCTGAGGCGCTGGACATGGACCTCCATGATGCTGCTTAAGCAGTACCTCCACCTGGCATGAGTTGGAATCGTCAGATCGGGTTCGAATCCAAAACATTTTTTTTCTGAAAAGGTTATAATTTTGTCCTTTCTTGAAACTTTCTTTCTACAATCTATACTTGAAATATTTGCCTGTTTTTATGTTGGTTCTTACAGTTGTTGTTGGAATTTTGAGGTTCAATCTTGAATGTGGGACAAATTCAGACCAGACCCAGAAGTCTTTGTATGTTTTTATATGAGATATTAAGTTGAATGAACTAAATTTGGACATTGTGTCTGTGTTTCCATGGGGGGGGGGGGGGTCAACTTCATATTCAATCTAGTTAACTTCTATATAGATACTTTCAGCGCTTACTACTGAACTCCTTTCAATTATCACACCCTGTGGTGACGGTATGATTTATTTATCTGTTTATTTCGTAAAAGATCACAGGGTCTGAAAGCAAGTTCTTCCTATCAATTTGTTAGAAGCACCATGGCCTGTAGGGGGCGGTAATGGGACCTTATGCTGTCCGAATGTTCGTGAACTGTGTCTGCTTCCCTACAGTGTGGCGTTGGGGCTTACCAGACTTTTGCGTTGCCACTGACAGGGACCTCTGGCCTAAACTTCCTGTAGGGCGCATTTTTCACCATGCAGTCCATGGACTCGAGCACCTCCAGCATGGTCGTGTACTGCGAAGGGCAATAATAACACGCAGGAAACACAAGGGTGCTTTAACTGTTGACAACTGTTGTTGTTGGGCATTAAGTAAAACTATATTGGGACGTCTCATGTCAAAAATTGAAATAGGACGCTAAAGAAGCTAATATTAGTCATAATAATGTCATAACAGTAGTAACAGATGAACTTCCACCACATGACTCCTCCTGCCGGTCAACCATGTTACCTGCGGCTTGGTCATTTCTATGGCAATGTTCAGGACCTCTAGGTGAAAGCTGGCCTTGGGAGTTTTCAGCTCCAGCTCAGCGTTGGGGTTGATGCACATCTTTGCAGAGGCGAAGATCGGCTTGAAGACTGCAGGACATAAACTGCCGTCAGCATTTCAGTACTGGATAAGCAAGATGGTGGAAATGCTGCATGCGTTTAAATTGTATTTGACAGCTCATTGAAATGTTTTATTTTAGTTGCAAATATACTAAATGGAGACAAATTGCTATTTATATCAATTGGAATTACATAAAATCAGAATAGGAAACCTAAATCTCTTTTTAAGAAAAAAAAAAAAAAAAAAAAAAATCGCAAATTAGCTGTTTAAAAAAAAACAACCCATTAACATCTGTTTTTTCGTACTGGTCTGTCTCGTGCAGTGTGTGCGTTTGTGTGTTTGTCTATCGGATTTGATTACATTTACATCGAGATGAAGTCTTGAACTCACTGTATTGATACTGAGGTAGCTCCTGGTCATTACAGCTGATACCACTCTTCAACTGATCCTGCAGTATGCACACACGCATGCACGCACGCACACACGCGCACACAAGCGCGCACACACACACACACACACACGAAACACAGTTTAACGAAATCTTATCAGGTACATACTGAAAAACTTCTGACGGTCAGCATGAAACAAGTTTCACAAGTTCAGAGCCTGTGTGTGTTCAAACTGGTCGGACTGTTCGATGCCAGAAAGGAGGGTGCTGAAGGTCGCCAGAGACAAGGCGGTTACATCCGTGTGTTTGTTTGGCCTCTAAAGTCGAACTTACCAAGATCTTTTCCCATGAATCTTTGTAGAATATGGGGCTGTTGATGTTCCAGTAGGCGCAGAGGCAGTCCAGGCGTCCGAGCTGAGGCCGCGAACACACGCAAGCACATGCGCGCGCAAACACACACAAACACATATTAGACAGTTTATAGTTATTCCTTTGGGAGTAGCGTGTCATTGTGTTTGATTGACAGCTCCTTCCAGGCACATATAATAGAATTTGACTGACAGCAGCTAGAGGATGGGCTGTGTGTCACTCGCATGCACAGGAGGGATAAGTCTGTGGTTGATTGGTGGCGGCTGGAGAGGAGAGGCTGTGTCTGTATACAGCAGTATTACAGGAGTATTGTGCCTGAGGATACAGCTTAAATGGAAGTCACTAGCTCCATTGCGCCCCTCACTGCAGCATAGGCCAATTAACTGAATAAACATATGATTTACATTTCATCTGCTACTCTTATCTCGTCTTTTGGTGTGGGAATCTGGTAGAAAATGCTCGCCATTTATTCTTTATTGTTATTCTTATCATTATTGTTATTAATTCTATTATTATTGTGGTTTTATTATTCCAATAATGAGACTATGAATTATGATAATAAGAATAATAATGTATTGTCATCATTGTTATTGTTATTATTTCAGATCTTTACTTCAAAGAAGATAGGTGATCTTTAGGGTATAGTTGATGGTTCTGATTGAACAATCCCTCATTAACGATGTGTGTGTGTGTGGGGGGGGGTCACCTTGTAGATGATTTTTGCTGATTCGTTCAGGATGCATGATTTCCAGTTTTCATCTGTGGTCTGAAAATATAACATGGAGGAATTAGATCTGAGCTGCGACTGTGTTTGTGTGTATGTGTGTGTGTGTGTGTGTGTGTGTGTGCGTGTGTACCTGCAGGCTGAGCTCAGACAGGGTCACTCCCATGGACAGGGGGCGTTTTGGGTCCGACACCTTGAAAACAAAAAAAAAAAAAACAAGCAGGTTAAAATGAGACACTCAAGCTCCCTCAACTCCCTTGACTGGGTCAAAACCTCAGACTGGATTTAAATTTTAATCACGACCTGAAATTTGACCGAAACCGAAAACCAGGGCTCGGACTAGACCAATAAATGCACCTAAGAATAGAGCCCGAACCGAAAGCCAGAACTTACGTCGTCCTCGTAGCGCAGGTGGATGCTGCTGATCTTCACCTGTAGGTTTTTGATCACCTGAGTGGCTAGTTTCTCCACAAGTGTGTCCTTCTTCTCCTCCTGAGGTTTCTCTGAAATTAACGCAGGGAAGAAAATACTCAGATCATAACCTGAACGAGACCCCGGTCAAAATGTAAACCGGACACAGGACTGAAAACACCAAAGAACATTTCAGAAACCTGATTCAGGACTAAGGAGACCCGTGTTTCCATATAAATCTAGGCTGGATAAAACCTCAGAAAGTGAGGTAAATCAGTCTAGGACTAAGAACATGAATAATCCTCAGTTTATTTTTCAAATCAAAAGCCTATGTTAGCTGCCATTTACTACTTATATTGGCATTACTTGTAAGATCAATGAACATGAGAAAGTAAATGCAATTAAAGGGAAAGTGCTCAGATTCTGGCCATTCTACACAACCTGTTTGACAAGTTGGTGACTGTTATTTTTTTGCTTAAGCCTTTAACAGAAATAGTGTTGTAATATTTACACAGGGAAAAAAAACACATTTACTGTGCAAACATCAAGTCATTATTCAAAATGAATGAACTAAATAAATACAAACATGTTCATTTTGCATTTTTATGCATTTGTTTATGTTTATTTGCACCTATGATTACATCCAATACTTAGTAGTAATAGTTGTATGTACCTATACAATATTTTAGTATTTATATAGTTAACACAAACACACACACACAAGCACAACACACAAGATCCATTACCGATAGCCACCATTGCTCTTCATGTGATGTCTCCACAGGTTGACTCACCTGCTTTGCTCTTATGTCCTTTCAGCTTCTTCAAAGCTTTTCTGTGCTTTTTTTCTTTTTTAAGTCCTTTTGGGACTTTGGCAGCGTTAAAGATAAGGACAGCAGTTAATAAGAGAAAAGCCCGGAAAAAAAGAAAGCCTCATGCAGACAACTTTGTAAGTAGGCGAACCAATCACAGAGCAGCGTTATAGAATAAGCGGAGCTGAGACACAGAATTTACAGGTAGAAGTGTAAGAAATAAAACTATGGCAAACTATGACAAGGTGTCATTCATATCTACTATTCTTAATACATCATTCACCTAATAGCTATGTAACTTCATTTATTGCTTTCAACATATAAAGGCCATTAATGCAGCTTGAATTCATAAACTAATCTTACACAAATTTAGAGAAAAAAATGTTACCAGATACTGAAAAAAGGAGTATTTATCACACATTAAACCAGATATTATGACTCATGTCCGCACTGATTGTTGATATATTTGTTCATTTTACTAACTTTTTTGGGATAACAAGTTTGTTTGTTTTTAATATATCTCTCGTTATCAATTTGTGGTTTACATATAAACGTATTTATGGCTTTGTTCGCTAAAGTGTCACCGTGTGTAGCAGTATCTGTGTTTTAGAATGTGTTACCATTGAGGGGCTCCTTGTACACGACGCTCTCCAGACTGAAGAGCAGATCTCCAGTCTGAGACGCTGACAGCAAACGCAGCATGAACAGCATAGACAGCATTAAAACACTTATCCTTTGTCCTTCACCCAGTCATCAAGCCCTGAGATGAGTGCACGTTCTCGTGGCAAAACATCAAGTACTATGAATACCGATGGCACCAGTGATGTCATCACAGCTCAGGTGAGGCGCATAATTGTGTAATTACATAAATGTAGTGGAGCAGTGATGAAACAAAAATCTGACGAAACATTCGAGATGTGACTGCAGGTAGGAAAATGTTAGGAACGGGAGCAGAGGACACAGCCAGCAGTACAGGGGTCAGGGGTCAGAAGTCAGAGTCCCACCTCGACGTGCCGCCATCTGCAACGCGTCCTCGATGCGTTGCAGCTCCTTTTGCTTCATCTCCTGCTGGTGGCACTCCTCCTTTGCCGCGTCGTACTTGATTGCTGAAGTGAGAAAAAGAAAAAGTCTTTACCCTGCAACCGTCTGCTGCTGGCGACTCTCAACTCAGAAGTCTCTTCCCAAAGTTGATGGCAAGAGAGCCATCCACTGAAACTGGAAAGCAGAGCTTCACCCACGTAAATATCCCTCAGATGATCTTTATTCCCACGTAAAGTCACACCTCTGCCGATCACAGATATGCCATGTTCATCTAACTGCCCACACCTTCCCTACTGTTTTCGAAAGAATCAAATTTGAATCCCCCAGGAACTCACAGGAACACCGTCTGAAAAACTACACCCGGATTAGACCAAGGCTAAGACGCCACCAAAACCAATCACAGTGTCGAAGTGGAGACGACGAAGATCTGCACAATGTGGTACCTTTTTCAGAGACACTCAACATTGGCAAACTAGAGCTGCTTCAATGTGAGAGCCCTCCAGCTGTCGGCACGTTACAGGCTTTTGTCGTGAAATAGACACTTCTATCAAACAGCCTGTACATTTGATAGAGATCGTGCAGTCCCAAAGGAAGCACAGACACTGAACCTGATCCTTATGTACCACCCGGCGCCGTTGGCAGCTTACCATTGTACGGCCTTGATTTCAACTGGGATCCAACTGGAAAACACACAGAAACTAAGAACACACACTCTTGCGCCTTCAATAACACATTCAATGCCAATGGTTCAACATTCCCCTATATCCTGGACTAGCTACTCTGCATTAAAGACCCAATATCAGAGGCAACTGCATAGTTTTCAGATTATTGTCACAATAATAACATTTCTAGTGCAGCTTGAAACCGAAGGGTTGCATAGTTCATGTCTTCCTTGGACCGGATTTCTCCAACTGGGATGATCCTCATGATTCTCTGTCAATTAACTTTACGATTTTGACACTTACGGTTTTAGAAAAGTATACAATCAACCACTGTGCATTGCACTGTGCAACCATTTCTGCAGTCGCAGACTTAAAACTGGAAGTCGGAAGCGAATCTTAAGAGTCTTGGGGAAGTCTTACTGGAGTCGCAGCGCACTCCCTTCATCTCGGTCGATAAGTGTAACCTGGTAGTGTTAACAGTCTCAGCTCAGTCTTTGCCTAGTCTCAGGGCTAATGACAATATCAAACATGTTTGATATTATCCCAAGTCTTTGTGCTACGTCACCGAAAAGACTGAATCAACAACCAAATCAGAAACAGGAGACCTGGTCGGCAAACAATCACCAGAGCGGTATTGGTAGCGGAGACTGTATTTCTTTGCAGTATGGTGAACGGTGATGGCGAAAGATGTCCCCGATCAGTGTGGAGTGTCCAGAAAGACGAGCCTTTAGAGTCCTTAGATGTAAAATCCACAGTCTTTGTAAAATCTCAGTCTCAGCCTACTTACAAATCTAAATACTCGTCTTTAGATGTGAGTTGGTGTGAAATGATGGTTTTACACAAGTCTCTTCAAAAACCTTTTCAAATCTTAAGCTGTAAGCCAAGCATTCATTAGGGAACACCTTGGTTCACTAAGACGTGTTTCTGCAGAACAGTGGCATTGAAATTGAAATTGGCACTGAAGACTGATGATGGTAGTTAATCCCGGCGATATGGTACTGTAGTTTTCCATAAATAACAAGATGGATTTTTGTTTGGAATTCAAACCAGTTCTGTCTCTCAAGCCAAATGACACCCGTGTAACTCCGTGGTGGATAGACTTGTGGTATTCCACAGAGGAATGGGGCGGGCGTAGAAGGAGGGGCATCTAAGGATAAACAGAAAGTTCAGGTGGTTTGAATAAACCAGGCTTATCCAACTGGAAGAACTTGTCAAACCATGAAAAAGATGTCAGAGGGATTATACATCACTCTCGTCCCCTCCCCACCCCCGACACCTCTGGTTATCCCAGAGATCTCAACGCATTTGTTTTCCAGACATTTCCGATCACATTTTTGCAAAAAAAATTGAAATTGAATAACAGAGAATCCTGGCTGTATTTGATAAAACGAAGTCGTCAGACAGCTGATTGAAGACGATGGGTCAAGATAGGGTTTGAAAGAATAGCATCAACGCCAGCATTGTGAAAACCGTGTACTCACTGGCTCCAGGAACAATGAGCAGGTACAGGCCCTCCAGCGTAGCAACCACAGCCTCATTGTAAAGGTTCTTCCAGGGGATCTTCAGTGTCAGTTTCCCTGAAACATATCGGCAAATGGGTAAGTCTGAATTTGGTCAATCCCGATAAATAACCGCAGCTGTTCAGTTTTATTCAAGTCTGTTCAGATATCGGGGGATCTGAGTCACATCAACCATCAGGGACTCACCTATCTGCCCGGCCTTCACTTTGAACGGGACGTCAAATTCACTCTGAAACAAAGAAGAAACAAAAGGCCATACTATACTCCGGTAATAAAAGCAGAAGGGCTTGGTTCCTCCAGGGTGTCAGGCTTCATAGCATAAATGAAAAAAGGGGACAGAGTTGCATTTGGAGAAGTCGCCGTGACGTCTTTCTGCTTTCATCGCAACTCTCTTGAGAAACGTGCGCAATGACATCAGAGGGAAGCGTGTAGGACTTACCAGTGCATTTTCCTTCACTTTCAGATTCTCCAGGACAACATTTCCTGCAGATGGGAGAGAGGGGAAAATGCAGTCGAGATAAAATGAGATTAGCCATCATTAGCGCCATGATGGGCAAAAGTGCAGACACAACAGGCACACCAGAAGAAGAAGAGTCTAAAGGTACAAACAGGGTTTCGGAGCATTACACAGTTATTTGAAAGAAATTTGGGACATTATGGAATTTCAAGGGGAATGTTATAACAATTATATATATAATTATACATATATTTATATATAACTTTATATGTATGTGTTTGTGTGTATACATACATACATACATACATACATACATACATACATACATACATACATACATACATACATACATACATACATACATATATATACATATATGTATTTATTTACAAATATATATATTTATTGATACATATATTAATTTACTTATCTACTTATTTTCCCATCCACTTTCATCATATGTGTAAATAATAATAATTCCCTGTATTCAGGGAGGATTTTTTTTTTATTTCTCCTGTATTTGTGTGTGCTTGTGTGCAGGCACATAAATGCATGTGTGTGCATGTGTGTGTGTGTGTGTGTGGTGTGTGGGGCTTGTGAGTGAGTGTGTGTGCGATGGGAAAGGCATAGTCAACTTGCTCTGCTAACAAGCTGAGAAGAATGCAAACCTGTTTTAACAGTTTAGGTGGTGCGCTTTTCCCTTCGAGTTACACCTCAACTCAAACAAAGTCATGACGACGTCACATGTATTAAGCTTAGTCAAAAAAAATGTTTTCGTTCATTCAATGATTTCTTTATCAGAGTCGTCTCGCCACACACAATAGTCATCTTTTCTTTTTGGCTTCTCCCTTCAGGGGTCGCCACAGCGAATCAACCTCCTCGACCTAACTCTATTTTCTGTATCCTCTTCTCTCACATCAACTTACTTCATGTCCTCTTTCACTACATCAATAAATCTTACGTTTGGTCTCCCCTCGTAATCCTGCCTGGCAGCTCCAACCTCTGTATCCGTCTCCCTCCTCTGTTCATGACCAAACCATCTCGGTCTGGCCTCTATGGCTCTATTACCAGATCGTCTAACACGCGACATGCTGTCCCTCCGATGGACTCATTCCTGATCCTATCCATCCTGATCATTCTGAAAGAGAATCTCAATATCTTCATCTCTGCTACCTCCAGCTCTGCTTCCTATCTTTTCCCCAGTGCCACTGTACTTCCCCTTTTTCTTGTGGAGCTGCTTTGTTGTCTGATTCTTAGCAAAAAAACAAAAACAAATGATCCCATTTCGATTAAATTGAGTTCATGTTATTTAATCCTCTACGACAATTATGTGAAAGTAGCCCATTCTGCTGAGATGGTGGGATGATTTCAGAAATCATTTTTGAAGAAAAAGTAGAAGAAAGTGCCCTATTTAGCCTAAAAACTGCCAATGTCTAATTGGCTCCAAATGTTCATGAAAATCCTGACACAAAAACGTGAGAAATAACCCGGAACTCACTAACGTTTTAAAGTGATTACAAATATGCGATACTTTTGGCATATAAAAAAAATAAGCTACTTGGAGAAAAATATATTCTTTTCATTGAACTAATATCAAAATACAGACACACAAAAATTAAATAAGGTGTTAAAATCAACTGACTGCTCTGGTATTTTTGCAGAGAAATGACCACAAGGTAACATGATGACTGTAACAACATTTCAAAGAAAAAAAAAACCAAAACAAAGCTCTGCAGATGCTTTTTTTGCAATGAGGAGCCGGTCTTGCTCTCTGAAACCTGCCTGTTTTTAACGATCACCAATGTCAGTTTGCACATGAACCATTGTGCGGAGTTGTGTCGAGCTGATAAGCAGCAGAGCAGCAGGACTCAGATAGTTACATCCTGGCTGAGGGGAACACCCTCATTTTGTGGGATCGTCTCTTGAGATGACCTGACGAGGTTTCTGAGAAAAACCCAGTTTTAAGCGATCGGCTTCTACTATTTGTTTACGGGTCGCGCGAAACAGCACGCCAAACCTCCTTTGAACGTGAGAATATTTAGACGGGGATGTGTTTGCAAGCTTTTGGTTTCAAATAAAAATAAATGATGTATGGACTGTCAGTCGGCTTGAGCTTTGATACACTTACGCATACAAGTAGTTTTATAGTGGCCACTGACAGCATCGTCGCACTTTCAGTGAAATGAAACTGTATCGTCAAGCCGACTTTTGCATAAAAATGACGTTTGTCGACACAACAGCTTATTAGACAAATTCCGAATTCAAAAGAAAGGCTTTTTATATGCCCCTAAGCTGTCGGGCCAGTGCTTTTGCTTGTTTACATTTGTAAAGAAATATGTAAGCATTGAAGAGAGGCATTTCTAAATGGAGCCTGGCCTATCTCGGTCGGTTTAGCAGTTGCCATGGGCTAACCGCGGAGCTCACCTCCCCAGATCCCGATCTTGAGCTGGGATTTGTCCAGGTTCTCCACGTAGTCTCCGATGACCCTGTTGAGGAGGTCGCTGACCATAGACTCGAAAACCATGACTGGGAGTTTCGAGTCGGACCCTCCACTGGGGTCACCGTCAGCTCTCACCTGGTGTTCGCTTCGGACGGCGATGACATCAATTAGGCATCGATCAGCCTGGGATCTACTAGCTATATCGATTAGCGATGTCTGCGTGTCTCGAGTAACGTGCTGGAGTGAGCACATCGATCAGTCAGATGACAGCGGAAGGAGGGCCTATCTATTTATTCCTCACAAAACAAATACCAGTAAAAGAATAAAATAACGGTCATTCTGTAAAGTCTACAATCGACAAAGATGAGCAATGTCGGGTTGCCTCATCGAAACAAAGAAGTTAAAAGTGGGATTAGTCTGACCGGAATCAACCATTAATACATTTCAATGTTAAATTCATTATAAATTGAAATCGACATTTCATAAAATAGACATAAGATGAATACGAAAATCTTTCAGTGCAATCAGTCATCTTATCGTACTGATAATAAGAATAGCCATATTTCGATTTACCCATGATTTTCTGTTCATGTGTTAATACTGCTACTTCCTCAGTAGTAGTAGTAGTAGCAGTAGTAGTCGCAGTTAGGGTAGTCGTAAAAAATCTTGCAAATATGAATATTTGAAACCAAACAATTCCCCCCAAAATAAAATATGTAAGCTGTATGGGGGAGCCTTCATTTTAAATATGGCCCTGTGATTGTCGAATACTACGGAAAAATTATTTCAAAAAGTGTTGCCATAAAATCTAATCAAGTACATATACAAATTGTGTAAAATGCGGTTGCTCATCCTATGTTGATGAGCTCATCCAATGATGATGAACTACCATCCCAAATTGTTTGTTGTAGTTCCGTGTGCCATATCACATCTAGTGGTTGATATTTATTTTATGTTATTTATTTATTTATTTATTTTTATTTATTTTTGTGCTATCCATATGTAAATGTATGTGTATATATTTGTATGTGTATATTGTGTATATTGTGTATATGTATGTGTGTGTGTGTGTGTGTGTGTGTGTGTGTGTGTGTATATATATATATATATATATATATATATATATATCCTGTTTTCATATAAAAGAAAACAGGATATATATATATATATATATATCCTGTTTTCTTTTTTTCCCCCTAATGTTGCTGCTGCTTGCTGCATGATTATCTTATCTTATTTATGTATTCATTTACTTTCTGAAACTAATGTTCTTCCGAAATAATAACACAAACTGTACATCATTAAACGCAGTAGAAGTTCAAGTCGTTTTTCCATGTCCAAGTAAAAAGTGAATTCTTCGGATATTTTTTTTCAAATGGACTCTCTGCTTCTCTCTGGTGGTCATACTTGATAAGCGCCTCTCGTTTACAGCGTCCCGTATCACGACATCGCCAGTCTGTTAACGGCAATCGGTTCCTAACGACAAACATGGCCGAAGCGGCGAGGTGTCACGGCGATGAGGAGCATCTTACAGATGAGCCTCAATGTTCAGCTGCGGTGGGACAAGAGCAGAACCCGGGAGCCGCGTCCCAGGACAAACCCGTTTGTCTTATCGTTCTCGGCATGGCGGGATCCGGTAAAACCACTTTCGTCCAGGTAACGACAGCCGCTAATGCTAGCTTAGCATGACCTAACTCAGGCTGACTCCAGTATATGTGAAATTGTTTTTTCACCCTGACCTTGTTGTAAGAAATTTTATCCCACGTCAATTCACATCAACAGACCACAGTGTCCGATTTGTTGATGTTGTTGCAAAATTCAAGCATGATTTTTGAGTCACTTTCTCGTCGGCTGAAAGTTTTCATGACGAAAAAAACCTGTTGCTGTTTTGCCCGTCCCGCAGAGACTGACGGCCTACCTTCACAGCAAGAAACAGCCCCCATACATCATCAACCTGGACCCGGCCGTTCATGAAGTGCCCTTCCCCGCCAACATTGGTGAGGACGTGTCTGTAGCCAGCGAACAGAAGCAATAAAATGCACTTATAATTGGATTTCCATCCAGACCCACCATCCTCTCATTTTTGTCACTGTTTTGCCCAGCCCTGGTTTTGTAGTATGATCTTCCTGGTCTAAACTGTCTCCGTGTTCTGTCCTCCAGACATCCGAGACACCGTCAACTACAAGGAGGTGATGAAGCAGTACGGCCTTGGACCCAACGGAGGCATCGTCACATCACTGAACCTGTTCGCCACACGCTTCGACCAGGTCAGTTGATTTGTCACCTGATGTAGATGCTTGAAATATATCCTCCAATTATCTTCCCCCTAATTTCAGCTCAGTTTAATGAGATAAATATTTTTTTTTTATTATGGAGTGAAATGTAGGGATGTAATGTGCCACCGCCTGACGTTACTCTCACCCAGGTCCAGTAACATTGAACCTTAAATTGTTAATCTGAAGAAGTGTTTTTACTTCTTTCCATACTATGTTCTTTCCTCTGTAGTCACTCTGTATATGTGTTTGTTTGTATGTTCATCAGGTGATGCATTTCATAGAGAAGAAGAAGCAGAGTCACAGGTCAGTATGGTTACATTTACATTAAACAAAAAAGACAATGCTTACTTGGAAAGAAATAACATGAAAATTTGTCTAAAATGTATATACAAAATTTCCAATTCCATTGTTCTTTTCAATTTCATGATGTTCTGCAATGACAGTAAAGGATATTGTATTCTATACCAACAAGTATTTACATTTATAGATACTGACTACCTTGTTTCATCCACCTCCTTGTGTTCTTCTTGTCTGATGACCTCTGACCTCCGCAGGTATGTGCTGATTGACACCCCGGGGCAAATTGAAGTCTTCACTTGGTCAGCGTCCGGAACCATCATCACAGAGGCTCTGGTGCGTCTCAGCAGGCCTTTTTGTTCCCTTCACTGTGATTGGCTGGTTTACCGTTGATATCACCCCGTGTGTGTGTTTCAGGCGTCGTCCTTCCCCTGCGTGGTGGTGTACGTGATGGACACGTCCCGCAGCGTCAACCCCGTTACCTTCATGTCCAACATGTTATATGCATGCAGGTATTCAAGAATGTCTCTGCTCTTTACCTTTGAACCTGAACTTCTGGAAGTACTGTTAATAGAAATTAAGTAAAATGGAATGTGGTTGGGACGCCAACAGCACGACCAGAAGGGGGCACTCCACTCTGTGAATATTCAACTCTGATGTGACTCTCCTTTAGCATCCTGTACAAGACCAAGTTGCCCTTCATTGTGGCTATGAACAAGGTGAGGTCACTTCCTGTCTGCCATTACAATACCTGGTCAAGTTGTGTCTGAATCAACTTCTTGGATAGAATTTCGCCAGCTCCGTTAGCACAGGGTAACGGAGCTCGCTGTCCCTGGTGCCTACTTGTCTGTGCAGACCGATATCATCGACCACAGCTTTGCCGTGGAGTGGATGCAGGACTTCGAGGTCTTCCAGGACGCCCTCAATCAGGAAACCTCTTACGTCAGCAACCTAACGCGCTCCATGAGTCTGGTTCTGGACGAGTTCTACACCAACCTGAGGGTGAGGTGCCCTTGCAGAGTCAGGCAGACCATCTGCTTAAAGGACCATTGACTTTATGCAGGAAGTTTGGAGAGCTGACAGAGTTTGTGGTTTTTGTATAAAAAATAAGGAAAAAACAAAGGATGTCTGATACTGGGTGAAAAACTGAAGGGCAAACTAAAAGAGTTAATCAAAACCACTCTGGTAATATGCCACATCGCTAACTCAAGTCTGTTATTTATATTGAGCCAATTAGATCTTATTCCTCATCCATGGAAGGTTACAGGCTCCGTGTGTATCTGTCTGCAGGTGGTGGGCGTGTCTGCTGTCACTGGCAATGGATTGGACGAGTTGTTTGTCCAGGTGGAGGACGCTGCCCAGGAGTACGAGAGGTGAGAGGTGACCCCCTGGCCCGTCAGGATATTCATCCGTCTGATCTCGGACTGGTCTAACCGTCCCCTCCTGTCCCTCCTCAGAGAGTACAGACCCGAGTATGAAAGACTCCACAGGCAGCTGGTGAGTGTGTTCCAATCCTGCACCTGTGGCTGAGGACCTCAGTATACGTTTGGCTTGATCCTGTCCATCTCTGACTCCCCGACCCGCAGGCCGAGGCTCAGAGCAAAAAGCAGCAGCACCAGTTGGAGCGCCTCAGGAGGGACCTTGGGGCCGTCGACATGTCGACTGCTCCGTCCACAGGTCGGTGGCTGATATTTTGGTGTGTGAAGGAAGGATGGCGGTGACGAAGGAGAGGTGTAACTTTATTCCTTAAACACCATAACAAACTGGCAGTCAACTTCCTGGCACCAGAATGCCCTAAACCACACCCCCAGCCCGTAGTCCTGTGGGGTGAGAGGCCACGCCCCTCAGTGTTGGCCACAATATCAAAATAAAATGCAAAATGTGTAAGTGCGGCTTTGCCACTTTCCCACCAGAGTTTCATATCAGGTCAGTTCCCAGTCAAAAACCAGGTTTCATCTGAAATACACAAGATGGTTACAAACATGTAGTGTTTGATCTCTTTACATAGAAAGAAATGTAGAAGCAAATGACAACTGAAAATTAAATCATCAAACACAGGAGAACATTCAGACAACAGATGTTGGAATTAAAAAAAAACTAAATTATTGACATTTACATCCACCAAAAATGAATTGATACTATATGTGTAAAAACACATCACAAAAACCTGGGGCTGGAACGGATTACTAGCGTTTTAATTCAATTTATCAGGGAAATTGAATTTGACATGGGGCAAATTGAGTTATGAGCTCGGTGATGGAACAAAATTTACTCGTAAGTCAAGGTATTACTGTAAAATATCATTCTATAATTATTTCATTAACAAGAAAAGATCCCTGAAAATTCGCCAAAGAAAGTAATCAGAAGAATTCAATGATATGCCATGATATTGCAAAAACAAAGATGTCTTAAGTTCTAGATGTTCTTGAACATTCTGAGTGACCGACAACATCAGTCAAGTACAGCCTCTTTCTTCGCACGCGCACACACACACGCACACACGTGTACACACACACACACACACACACACACACACACACACACAAAATGACTGCTCTGCCCCAAGCAGCCACCAGGGGGCTTGAAACACCACTTATATAGTTCATTGTAGTTCCCCCAGGGGGCCACAGAGT
>CAAKHD010011063.1:19619-29650 GCA_901007705.1 Fistularia tabacaria | reverse complement strand
ACACTCACATACACACACACACACACACACACACACACACACACACACACACACACACACACACACACACACACACACACACACACACACACACACACACACACACACACACACACACACACACACACACACACACACACGCACACACACACTCAAGGTGCTCACAACACAACAGATGAAGTTGGAGAAGAACCTCCATGGACCATGATGATGTTTGCAGATGACGTTGTGATGTGTCGTGAGAGCAGGGAACAGGTGAGGAACATCTAGAGGTGGAGGTTGGAGTTGCAGGTGTATGGATGAGAGGAAGCTACAGGGAGTGGAGACGAAGAAGGTGGAGGAGGGTCCAGAGTGAAGGAGAGGGTGGAGGAAGGTATTCAAGCAGGTTGGAACGGGTTGAGAAAAGTGTCAGGGGTGGTGAAAGAATACAAAAGGAAAGGTGGAGAAGATGGAGGTGAAGATCAGCCATGGTGTCTGCTTTGGAGACACTGAGGAGAAGACCGGAGCCAGCAGAGATGAAGATGTGGAGGTTCCTCTGCGGGAGTGAGGAGCATGGAGAGAATCAGGAAGGAGATTAGATGGTTTGGACATGGACAGAGGAGGTGTTGAGAAGATCTGGGTAGAAGGATACTGTGGAAGATCAGAGAGGAGGTTTCTGGATGATGGAAGTTAGATGGAGGCAGATGGTGACCCCAGGTCAAACACTGCCATCTAGTGGCGAAACGGCGATACTGCACGCAGTGAATTTGTCCCCCTGCCTGCAGCCTCCTGCCCCCCGGTGGTCTGCGTCCCCCTCCTGCTGCCGCTGCTCACCCTGATGGAGCGTCCGGCGGTGGCGCCCGAGGGTGCGGAGCTGTGGGAGACCAGCGACCAGGGCTGCGACATCATGCTGCGTCACCTGGAGGCGGCGCGGGACGTGGCGCACAACGCGCACACCTTCACGCAAAATGCACGGAGGCTCCTGCAAGGTGGGAGAAAGAGAGCATTCACCAACTGGCTGCTGGTTCTGCTGTCCATGCCTGATCAGCATTCCGTACACCTGTGGTTGTTATCTTTGTGGGAGGTTTTATGTGTGCATTCACCCAACCTGTCTTCATCGGAAACTTAAGATGTGATTGTTTTTCAAATTCCAAACATAGGTAAATACGGTGGGGCTCCAAAAATGCAGCTTTGTCATTTGTGGGTTAAAAAAGTATTATTTTCTTTAAAAACCAGAGCTCTGATTACAAAAAAAAAATTGAATAAAATATGAATTGCATTCTCTTCAACCCATAAAATATTTGTAGTTTATTTTCTCATTCGCTATGCAGAGATAAAAAAAAATGGATTTATATGTTACTGCGGTTCAAACATATCAGATTTTTTAATAAAACCTGACATTAAGCAAAATGACTATATCTCTTTCGAGTTTTGTTTCGTTTTAACTAGTTTTTGTTTTATTTCCCTCAAAAGGGAGTTTTTGTGGTTCCAATTCTTGAAATTAATTTGGCTTATGTGACGAAAAGAAGCGACGCCTTTGATAAAATACCAGTTGATGTATTAAAAGAGGGGAAGTCCAACAGAAAAGTTGCACATATAAAAATCTGCCTTCTTGGAGTCACTGGATGTGTTTTACTGCTGCACAAAATGAACCCTCCATCAACATCACTGTGTTCAAAGAACCATGATTTCCACACAAACAACAACACGACGGGCTTCCCTTAGTTTTGCCGCTGCTCGACTAGAATGGCCACATATATATCTATACATATATATCTATATATATATACATATGTGATGCAGCGCACTTGGCTTTCTCTACTTGACTGTTTTTTTTCGCTAGCATATTAGCCACAATACTTTTTGTCTGGAAGAGTCGGCCCGTCGCTGCCTCACCTCGCGTCTCTCCACCGTATTTGCACAGGAAAATACACAAATTCATTCCCATTGACAATAAAAACCATTGGAATGATTGGAATCTTACAAAAATAACATCTCTATCACAGATCATCGGACAAATATTTACACATTTATTTGTTAGCATTATTTGTTTTTTATGATGACAGAGGGGAGGCACTGCCTCCCCCTGCCTCCCCTGACCGCACCTCACTGGAACACACACACTTCCTGGGTTGACCTCTGGGTGTGTTTCCAGGTTTCCAGTGCGACGCCGACCTGCTGGAGGTGTTCCAGACCGACTTCCAGCTGCGGCTGCTGTGGGGCAGCCGTGGCGCCGCCGTCAACCAATCGGATCGCTACAGCAAGTTCAACCTCATCCTCACTGCGTTGTCACGGAAACTGGAGCCGCCGCCCAAAACGCAGACATTGATTTGAGCGCGATCGGACGTCACACACACACACGCACACACTGGAAGACGTCACACACCGGCTCCGATGTGTCAAAGGGAAGACGGGGAGGTTCGGGAAGGCGAAGCTTCCCGCGGGTCATTGAACGCAACATGGCGTTCCTCTCCATTTCAGTCGAGTTCACCGCACCAAGCTTGTTACACACTTCGAAACGGCGTCGCTTCGCCCGTAGTTACAACTTTCACCTTGCACATGGATGTTCGCGCAAGCGGGGAATCTCTCGACCCCTTAATCTGGATCAGTAATCACGAAAAACTCCCCGTCGGTAATTGCGGAGCGTATTTTGCGGTAATAAATGGCGTACTACAAGGTAATAAATGGTTTATAACGGGTCAAAGTGTAATATATTCGGCTTTTTAGCGGCTTTATTTCCTTCTCCTCAAAGCGGAATCAATGTTCCCGCGAGCTGTACATATTGAGGCGTCGGCGTGTTAATAACCGAGTGTAAATACGTTGGTGTAGAAGGATGTAAAAACAGATGTCCATGAGTTTTAATGTTTATATGAGGAGCTACTGTCGCCAGTTTTAATAAAAATGGTACCTGATCTGTGCAGGCTGGGACCCTTTCATGCGCTTCATCCATTCATTCGTGATCTGTGGAGACCCAGAAAGGCCCCTAGCTGGAATCCAACCAGGGACCTTCTGGGTTCCTGCACCCAGGGAGAGGCTAACTGCCTGCTAATGAATTCAGCGAAAGCGAAAGTGAAGGCCAAAGGCCTCCCGTGCAAATGAGCCGTCCGCTCAGCCGGAGTCGGAGAAGCTCCGGGATGCATCTGGAGGTCAGGGACGTCTTCCTCGGACGACTGTCTCGCGGGCAGAAGTTCCCGTGATTGGATACGCTCGGCGGCGGCGCGTGGAGGAGGAAATTGGCGCGGGGGGAAAGCAGTCGGAGAGGGAAGTCCGACTTAGAAAGCGGATTGTTGCTCTGGGGGGGGGAGAACCTCAAGTTTCCGCTGGTCCTCTCACACACCGCGAGCTGCAGATGAAGATGCCTCACCCTGATCCTCAGTCGGAGCCCTAAATCTCAGTTTCTTTAAATCTCAACTAAAAGATGTGATGAACATACATCTGGTATCTCACACTAAAATTATGTCAACAAACAGATTCCAATTCACTGACAATAATCATCAAGGATGTTACTCGTAATAACTGTGTGTGACCATAATAAAATCATAATAATTCATAAATATGTATCATAAGAGATAATATAGGATAAGATAAAGATAAGAAAAGATGGTACTTTATTGATCCCCATAGGGGAAATTCCATTGTCGCAGCAACGCAACAATATCAATATCAATAAATATGGATATCAACATAAATAGCAGAAATAATAAAAAGGACGAAGACAACAGCAAGGAGAAGAATAGATAACGGAGTGACAATGACAAGGATAACTATAGATAACAGAATGATGGCAACACGGACAAATAATAATAATAATAGTAATAAATAGATAGAATAAAAATTAAGAAATAAATAAAATAAAGTAAAGAAATAAGCAGGATGAGGATGGAATCACAACAAAAAGGATAAAATAGAAGAAAATGTATGCAGTGATAACAATAAAAATGAGTATGATAATTACTATAAGCATTACTGTATATTGTATTATATTATTATTGTATAGTTGCTGCCATTATAAGTATATTATCATCATCATTATAATGATAGTACCTTCTAACTATGACTGTGATCATAATAAAGAAAAAGAGAAATAAACCTATCAACTAACAAAGGATTTCAATTAACTGAAAAAAATTACACTCCGGATAAAAACTAACAATAATACAAATGCTACTTCTACCGCTACGACTACTACTAATTATAATAATAATTATTATTATTTTCATTTGAAGTAGTCGTAGTATTATAAAAAAAAATAATCGTGATACTCGTGATAATTATTTTACAAAATTGTATCATTATTGTATTATCATAATTACTAATTAGTGATACTAATACTACTACTATCATGATAAATAAATAGTAAATTAACAAAAAGACGAATAAATCATCTGTGCGTGTTGCTGTATCCACATATCCTCTATCATTCCGTGTCGACGAATGAAAACACAAGCAGGGAGAAAACCAGGAAGTAGCGAGCCAATGAGAGGCGGAGGGGGGCGTGGCCAGCGGCGAGCGCTGTGTTGTTGTGGCCGCGGTCCACTTCCTGCTTCCGCCCCGCCGGAGCAGCGAAAGCCGTCCGGGAACCGGAGGGGGAGAGTCGGCCGCGCAGGTAGGGCTTGACCCGCGGAGGGAGACCGGGCTTCGCGGTTGAAAGGAAATTCAAAAAGGACAGAAAAGTAAAAGAAATAAAAAGGGAAAGTCAAAGGCGGAAGCGAGAAGGTTCGAGAGGAAAAGCGCCCGCCGCTCACAAGACCGCAGCATGTGATGCGGATTAGAGGGAACCATCACCATGGAGGAGGAGGAGGAGGAGGAGAAGAAGGAGAAGAAGGAGGAGGATGTTTAAGAGTGACTTTGCACGACTTTATTCACAATCGAACGCCTCCATTTTAGCTGGTTTTTCGGAAATGTTTGCGGTGGCACGAAGTTAAATGTGGCGGAGAAGGTCCAGGTGGAGGTGAGGCTACATCTGGGAGCAGCTCTGAGACCCTTCTGGGTTCGCTATGGGGACGGACAGGCTGACAGATGAGGTTGGACAAGAACCTCCGTGGACCATGATGATGTTTGCAGATGACGTTGTGGTGTGTAGTGAGAGGGAGGTGGAGGTTGGAGTTACAGGTGTGTGGATGAGAGGAACCCAAGAGGAACAGTGAAGCTGCAGGGCGTGGGGATGAAGAAGGGGCTTAAGTACAGAGGGTCAACAGTCCAGAGTGATGGAGAAGAGGTGGAGGAAGGTGTGCAAGCAGGTTGGAACGGGCGGAGAAAAGTGTCAGGGGTGGTGAAAGAGTGAGAAAGGAAAGGTGGAGAAGATGGAGGTGAAGAGCAGCCACGGTGTCTGGTTTGGAGACACTGAGGAGAAGACAGGAGGCAGCAGAGATGAAGATGTGGAGGTTCCTCTTTGGGAATGAGGAGGATGGAGAGAATCAGGAAGGAGTCCATCAGAGGGACAGCACCTGCTAGATGTAAAGTCACACTGAGATGGTTTGGACATGGACAGAGGAGGGACGGAGAAGATCCAGGTAGGAGGTTTATGGATGGAGGGGAAGAGGACAGGAAGTGAGTTGGTGTGAGAGGAGAGGGCTAGATGGAGGGAGATGATTGCCTGTGGGGACCCCAGAAGAGAGCAGCCCAAAGGAGAAGAAGAAGCTTCTTTATTTTTGTTGGTTTCTGCAGCGCGGTGGACCACCTGCTGGATGACTTCTCTGAAGCAGAACCGGATCTGAGATAGAACCGTCTCCACCAGCAAACATGGTGCACGTCTACAACTGCCACCCATTCGCCTCGCAGCGGATCGTCCAGGTCGGTGGAGCTCAGACGAGGTCCGTCCGGAGCCGGTCTGCTTTGTGTAACATCCCGTGTTGTGCGTCAGGTGGAGCAGGAGCCGGGGCTCTTCTGCTGCGGGGGCGGAGCTCTGTTCGTTGTCGCCACCGGAGGATGCAAGGTGAGCATACATGTTGGCGCAACAAACAAGAACTAGACCCTTAGGACCATTGGATCCCTAGACCCTTTGGACCACCGCAGACCCCACGTGATCCAGACGTGTGAACGAGAGGGTGAATCCGTGTCTCTACATGAGCTGTGACTGGTTGTATGCTATCATAATTACAATGTGATTGGTCCAGTGTGAACTCCGCCTCTCGTCCAATCACAGCCGGGATAGGCTCCGGCCTCCCCGGGACTCAGAGTGCAGGATGAGCCGTACAGATGATGAATTGAAGAATGACTTCCGGCCAGAATGTGGAGCTTAATAACTCCGCGGTGTGCAGAGGGGATAGCATGAAAGCTAACCAAAGACAATACAGTGCGATAACTCCAAGAGCTTAACGAGAACCTGGCCATTCCCTTCAAAATAAAAAATCTACTGCGGAGATACGGTGAAAGGGTGAATGTCTGTATGCCAGAGAGTAAGAGGTCTTATGTGAACAAGTCAGTTCGGACTGATGTTAGTTTGAAGTAGCCCAGAGCTGAAGCGTTCGTGGTGGGCGTCTTGACGTTGCGTTTTCCCCCCAGGTGGAGGCCTACAACCTGGAGCAGGAGGGCTGCCCCCTCATCTGCCGCTTCGCCACCATGGGCACCGTGAGCAGCATCCAGCACAGCAAGATCGGTGAGAGGGGACGGGGATCGGTACTTCATTTTCCATGATAGCCTCAGAATGGATAGCGTTAGCCAGAGAGGCTAAAGACTCATCGTGGCCCAAAAACGAAAGGAGCAGAACAGGGGCGGCTAACTTTTAGCGCTCTTTCCTCACGCCCTTCCCCCTCACGCTCAGGGGACTACCTGGTGACCATTGAAGAGAAGAACAGCGCCACCTACCTGAGGGCCTACACCAACTGGCAATACCAGGTACTCCACCCTGATCTCCCCTGGCATCTTTTATGATCATTCCAGAATTGGTGTCTGTTTGACCCCCTGTCCTCCACCCTCCTGTCCTCCACCCTTCTGTCCTCCATTGCAAAGTTCTTCACCTCTTCTCAAATCTCTCGTTCTCCACAGGCCGAGGAGAAGGCCCGGGTCGGGGTGCGCCTGCTGGGCCACCTGCTGCGCGGCGCGTCCCAGCGGGGCGGTACTCAGATGGAGATCATCGAGATCCCCATGTCTGAGCGGCCCATCGCCATGGCGTGTTGCCCGGTAACGGGCGACCTTGTAGTCGCCTGTGACAAAACTCTGGTCCTGTTCAATCTGAGGCGACAGAACCAGCAGAACCTGGTACGAGTCCCACCCATGTTCTACAGTAGAAGATAGTATTAGGTCGTTGTCTGTGGCGTGGTGATGAGCTTCTCCAGCTCACGGCAAGAAGGTCCCTGGTCTGATTCCCACAGAGGGGCCCTTCTTTGTGGTGTCTCCATGTTCTCCCCGTGTCTGCATGGGGTTCCTCCCACAGTCCAAACACCCTACATTGTCGTATGACTACATGTGGCCCTGTGATGGATCCAGGGTGAACCCCATCTCTTGCCCGATCACAGCAGGGATGAGCTCCACCCACCCTGCGACCCTGAGCGAAGGATAGCGAGTTGTCATATCGTCACCCGATGACCAAACTTTTTTTTTTCTTCTTATGTCAAGATGGAGAAACCGCAGAATCAGGGTCAGCAGGGAATTCAGAGCTCCTCGCCGCTAGGCCAGCTCAGCTCCAGCCCCGCCCAAGGTAACCTCCAGAGAAGACTACTTTGAAAAGCTTGGAAAGGGGGACTGAGGTGACCTGACGGGTCGTCTTCCTCTCAGGTCAGACCCCGAGTTCCCCGTTTGTGGACTTTGAGCGCTCCGTCATCCTGCATCTCCCCGGGACCAAACCCAAGCAGGTACCTCTGGATTCCCTTTGCAAGGCCTCACTTGCACTGCCCTTTTCTTGTCTTTAGCTCATTGAGACGTTCATAAAGCGTCTTAAAGCCGCATTGCTTCCTCTGCCCCAGTCGGCATTGATGCGAAGGAGCCCACGTCGCCACCCGGTGGCCATGGCTGGAAATGCACACTGCAAATTTGACGGAATGGCATTTGTATGAAGTGCTGTTATCAAAAACAGCTTCAACCTAAAAAATGTGGAAACTGTTATATGAGCAATGATTTTACATTTATACACGCAAACCACAAGCCTTCTTAGAATTCCGGCTGGATGAGTGTCAGCAGGTCATACCCGCCCCTCCTGGGTTCCTCAAACGCCTCGTCTACCCGTAGGTGGCGCTGTGTGGTGGCTACGTGGCGGTGCAGGCCGAGCTGGAGGTGCTGGTGCTCAAGCTGAACGCGTACTCGGAGCCCACGGTGCTGGAGGAGGCGCCCGCGATGCACAGACAAGGTCAAGGGTTCACACCTGGACTGTATCTTCTCATAGCAGGTCCCGGTTGCTCCTCATCCTTTCTGGAAGGGAGAATCAGCAAGTCAGATTTTGTTTCTATGGCGCCGAATCCCAACCCAGTCGTCTGATGACGCTTAGCACGTAGAGCAGGTCTGGACCACATCTTTAAGATGCTCTACAGAAACCCAACATTTCTCCCAGGAGCAAACACAATACGGCGGCCTTCTGCCTCGACCAGAAAGAGAGCGCTCGGTGAGGGTTGGGAGGCACAGATGATCTCACGAATATTACCGCTAGCGCTAGCAGTTACATGCAAATAGCCGACATGAACAGCTTTAATATTTGCAAGTACATCAAGCCCCGCCCCCTGGGAAGCTGCCCAATGAGAGGGACCCGGGAGAGGCCATGAGGTCACTATGACGAGCTGATGAAGGGACGTGAGTGTAGACAGGAGAGAAATGAGAGGTGCCTATCGCAGCAACTAGGGGTTAGCCTAGCGCTAACATAGCGACGGCGTTGTCTGACTGCCGCGTCCACCCGCAGACCACGATGAAGACCCGGGCGACTTCCTGCTCCTCCCGAAGCACCAGGAGCTGCTGGGGGAGCAGGCCGAGGACTGCGACATCTCCGTCAGCATCGAGAAGACGGGGCTGGAGGACCGGGGCCAGTGCTCGCTGTCCTACGTGCTCTTCAGGTGCGCCTCCTCTTCGACCGGCTGATTTCAGCCGAAGAGGAGGTTAAGCGTGACTTCCTCCTTGTCCCCCCCCCTGCAGACGCTTTACCCCGGACTACTTCCAGGGCTGCAGCGTGGAGGAGACGCAGCTCCACTCCCTGCAGCTCCAGCCGATGTTCACGAGTGAGTCCCTTCATCAGGGGGTTCCTCTTCCCAGCCTTGAATGCGTCCCCGACAGCGTCCCCGACCTTCTGTCCGCAGGCGGTCCGGCGGCAGCGGCGTCCCCCGACGAGCCGTCGTGCATCTTCTGCTTCTTCTCCCTCCCCAGCGCCGGCTACCTGTACAGCCTGAAGGGTGGCGTGGAGCTCCTGTCCACCTACCAGTATCCGGAGAAGGTCACGCAGGCGGTGGTGACGGACACCCTGCTGCACGTCATCACCAGGTGAGCCGGACTCACGGACGCCGTCGGGTCTGATGGATTCGGCTTATCAACGAGTGTGTGCGTGTGTGTGTGTGTGTGTGTGTGTGTGTGTGTGTAGGAGCGCCCTGCAGTGCTTCACCGTCCGCTGTGCCGCCGTTGCAGCCCGCATTGAGGACCCCTACATCGACACCACCATGAGGGTACGCGGGCCGAGCACAGGGGGGGATGACTTCAGGCTAACTCAAGCTAACTCAGGGGTCTCCACAGCCAATCATCTCCCTCCGTCCAACCCTCTCCTCTCACGCCAACTCACTTCCTGTCGTCTTCCCCTCCATCCATAAACCTCCTCCCAGGAGACCAGAGAGGTCTCCTCCCTGGATCTTCTCCATCCCTCCTCTGTCCACGACCAAACCATCTCAGTGTGACTTTATCTCCAGAACATCTAGCAGGTGCTGTCCCTCTGATGGACTCCTTCCTGATCTTCTCCATCCTCCTCATTCCCAAAGAGGAACCTCCACATTTTCCTTTCCTACTCTTTTATCACCCCTGACACTTTTCTCCACTTTACCTCCATCTAGCCCTCTCCTCTCACACCAACTCACTTCCTGTCCTCTTCCCCTCCATCCATAAACCTCCTACCTGGATCTTCTCCATCCCTCCTCTGTCCATGTCCA
>CAAKHD010011062.1:0-11399 GCA_901007705.1 Fistularia tabacaria | reverse complement strand
CTCTCTGCTTCTGAATAAAGTGTTTGTTGGTTCTTTGTTTTTTTTTTTTTTTTTTTTTTTTTTTTTTTAAGAGCTCATCTTTTCTGAACCAAAACAAACCAAACTAGAAAAGGAGGGACGAATAAAGTGACCGACTCTTGCAGCCAGATAGTAAGAAGCGATAATTTACTGCAACAATAACATAACATTCGTAGCTTCGGATCATTGGTTGTGAAAATACACACGACCACCCGTCCTGCATTCAGCTGTTACACTTAATATCCGGTCGTTAGACACATTTTTATTTCCTTTAACACAGGAGAAGAATGAAAACCAAATTGTAAACACATAGAAAAAGCAAAGCTGTTATCGCGGTCAGCGGTTCTCCGTGCGCCGCAGCTCTAGAACGTGTGGAGATGTGCAGCGCATCCACATCTTTCACTGTCCAAAAAAAAAATGGATTGTAAAAGTTGCTGGAGAGGAAAAGCCAAGTGAGACATATTTAACTGATCGGATGGAGAGTTCCTAAAACCAGCAAACAGGAAATTGTAATTTGAAATAAAATAAAATTTCTGATGAAAAAAAAGTGCATTGTAGCGCAAACTGACCTTTAAATGGAAATAATTAGAAATGAAGGGTTCTTGTTTGATGTGTAAAAATATGAAGATATTCTATTTTTCTACTTTAGATTTTTTTTTTTTGGCAGTGAAATTGACCGAATCATCTCTGAGAGAACGTATTCTTCGCCGCGTTTCCTCCGATTCCGCCGTTTCCCTCTACGAGCCGGTCCTGCTCTTGGCCTCCTGCTGCGCCCGCCAGGCGGCGAGCACCTCGTCGTCCTCGGCCTCGGCGGCGGCCCGAGCTCTGACCCTCTGCCTGGTCTGGGCGATGAACGCCGCGATGTCGTCGTCCTCCTCGCCGCCGCCCTCGTACGCCGAACGCCGGGCGAACGTTCTCCCCGCCCGGTCGTCGTCCTCCGGGTCGCCGTACGACCGCTCCGCCGGGCCGTAGCTTCGCGCGAACCCGTTGGAGGGATATCCCGCGGCGTCGGGCGAAACCTGGCCGCGCAGCCCGGACCTGTACCCGGACGCCGCGCCGTACGCCTCCTCCTCGTCCTCCTCGTCGACGGCGGCGAAGGAGGCTCTTCGGCTGGAGACGTCGAATTCGGAGGCGGAGGCGTCCAGGTCGTCGTAGGGATCCTCCGACGGCGCGGCGTCGGAGCCGAAGGCGGCTTTTCTGGGCGGCGGCCTGACGCTCTTCAGCCAGTCGTCCACGCTGGTGTTCTTGTCCTTCTCCAGCGCCGGGTTGAGGTTCAGGCACCCCGAGAGCCCGAAAGATCTCTTCGGCTTCTCCTTCTTCTTTGCTTCTTCCAGAAACTCTTCCTCCTTTTTCTTCTTCTCCTCCTCCTCTTCCTCATCGTCGCCGTCCTTGGGTTTCTTCTTCTTGTAGAGAGTACTCCGCTTGTTGTCCTCCAGGATCTTCTTCTTCTCGTAGGAGGCCATCTTTCCACGGAACTCGGACTTGATCTCTCTGTCGATGGCGTCCAGCTTCTTCAGGTTGACCTGGTCCTGGAAGAGGCTGAAGAGCGGCACGCTGGTGGTGGTGATTTTGCCTTTCCTGGAGCCGAGCAGCGACTCCCTTCCGGCGAGGCTGCCGGAGACGATGCTGGAGCCTCCGCCTGCGAGGGCCGACGGCGCCCTGCCGTGACCCCGCGCCAGGGCGCCGGCCGAGCACCAGGAGGAGGCGCCGCTCAGCAAGGACGCCTTGTCTTCATCTCCGGCCCGACCGGATATCATGCTGGACGCGCCTCCGAAGCTCACCTCCGATCCGGCGCGAGAAGGCGGAGGCAGGCTCATCTCGCTCTGCTTCTGCTTGATGGTCTCCGACACGACGTTGGCGATCCAGTTCTGGATGCTGGCCAGGTCCACCATGGGTTCTCCTCCGGGGCCCGGCACGGCGGGAACGGGCAGGACGGGAGGAAGCGGCTGGACGGCGGACCGGGTGGATCCGACGCTACGAGCCCGCGACGCCGAGGACGCGAGCGACGACCTCCCGCTGAGCACGGACACGTTGTCGTCGTTGGCGACGCTCGGTGCGGCCGCCACCCCGGCGCCCGCCCAGAAGGCGGAGAGAGGAACGGTGCCGCCGCTGACGCAGCTCTCGGCCTCCCAGCCGCACATGGACTGGCTCTCCTCCAAAGTCTTCCTGGATCGTTCCAGAAGCTCCTCGCGCCTTTGCCTGCGTTTGACCGTGGCCGAGTCCTCGCCCCGACTCATCTCCAGGATCTCCTGGGCGTCCTCCTCCCCCAGGCGCTTCTGCTGCCTCAGCTTCCACGCCTGATAGGCCGTCAGGTTGACGTCTTCGAAGGCGGGCGTCCTCGCTCCCCCGCCGCCGTCGCCGTTCTCTCCGTCTCCCACGGCGCTTTTATCGCCGTCCTCCCGGTCTTTCTTGTTCCACCCGAACTGGATCCTCTTGACCCGCCAGCGCTCCAGCGGCGACATCTTGTCCTTGTTTTTCTGGCAGAAGTTATACATTGAGCTGGTGTCGGAGAGGATGCTCTCCACCTCGTCCTCGATCCCCTTCCCTTCTTCCGTCGCCTCGCCGCCCTCGTTGTCCTCCTTCTTGCGGTAGCGGGCGGCCGCCTGCTCCTCGATTTCCCTCAGCCGCTGCTTCCAGAGATCGGAGTAGCTGCTGCAGCTGGACGTGGACATGGCGTCCGCCGGGGGACGCCTAACGCGACGCTTTACCCGTTCCTTCACGGCTCGGACGTCTTCGCTGTTGACGCTCTCCACGTCCCCGTCGCACCGTCTGCCGGGTCCACCGCCGCCCACCGACTCGCCGTCCTCGCCGTCGCTGTTCAGCTGGGCCTCCCACCAATCCTCGCTCTGGTACATCTCGTTCCTGCGCTGCCACTCGCGGATCATACCGTCCAAGCCGTCGTCCTCTCCGTCCGCGACGTCCGCCGCTTCAGGCAGCGCGAGCTCTTCCCGACCGCCGATTGCCGATTGGTCGACCGGCCCGCGGGGCGTTCCGGTACATCCGTTCTGTAGTGCCGCGGCGGCTGCGGAGGACGCGACGCTGCTCATCACGCTGGCTCCGTCCTCCTCCTCCTCCATCATGATGGACTGCGCCTTCACACCCACCATGCTCTGCTCTTCCTCTTTGTCGGTGTCCTCGTCTTCGTCCTCGTCGTCGTCGCCACCCTCGCCGAATATCCGCGCGCGCGTTCGCGCGTCGATGACGGAGCACTGGCTCAGCGTGTCGTCGTCGTCGTCGCGGTCCTCCATCAGGGTCTCGTTGAGCTCCCGCAGCTGCTTCAGGAAGCCTTCGTTGGGGTTGATGGCACGTTTCTTCCTCATGGAGGTCAGAGCCTCCATGATGCTCATGTGCTGGAAGATCATCAGGTAGGAAGCAACCAGGACGGCCGAGCGACTGGCGCCCATCATGGAAACGACGAGAACTTTCCCTGCAAGTGAGGGGAACGATTAATACTCAGCAGGAAAATACGATGTGATATCAACTACGATCAAATGCTAAGCTAATACTATGCTGAAGGGTAGATACAATAATACTATCAGTTACAGTGCAATGTGATTTGTTATTATTTGACAACAATTTAAAATGCTAATAAACGCAGGGCACTGACAAATATATTTCTCTCCAATAAAACATCATTGGATATCAGAGCTAGCCGGCCCGCTAGGAAATACAAGCGGATGCTAAGGGCAAAATGGGGGAATATTTATTGGATTTATTTTGTATTTTGGATTATTTGGTACCTATTTGTAATTTGTTAAGCCTTTAAATTGTGTTTTGAAGGCAACGGTAGCAACGATGCTCTTCGATTGGCGATGGAGGCGGGCGCCATCGAACATCTGGCCTGGGGCGTCTCATTGGGTGTTAAATATGACAATAATCTCATGCAGTGGTAGAATGCAGTATCATAGAATTTGCAGGAATAGAGAGAGTACAAATTTGCACGGTGGAATTCGTCAATATATCATGACACCCTTTGATTTGACGCGGTACAATTGTTGTTTTTACGGTAGATTCGCCCGCCATTATGCTACTGGCGGGATAGGATGGGATACTCTGCCGTACGCCCGCGGCCCCCAACCTTTTTAGTACCAGGGACCGGTGTTATCCATGCAAATGTTTCCGCAGGCGGGTTCCAGGCACGGGGCGTCAAATAATAAAAAAGTTATTCAGTTTACAGTATTTCATCTGAGTACGATGATGACTCTTTACACGTCTGAATGTGGCGAAGCAGTTTGGAGGGTTTCATAGGTTAATTAGCTAGCCGTTCACCGCAAATCTTGCCCCGCGGGGGCGGAGCTTGTGCATCACCTGTTGCGATGAACCTGTAGCATAGGTAGGAATCTTGATATTTTCTTTTAAATGCAGTTTTTCTGTCTGCCGGCCGTCTGCCACGCTTCTGCCGTCTCATCTTTAGCTAGTTCCTCCCGAAAATGTTTGTTTCCGGCTCATTTTCTTCACGGGCTAGCTTGTGGTAGCCGATGTGGGAAAAGGATGGCCACAGAATGAAGTGCGGCAGGACGGCGAAGGCGGACAAACAGTCGTTTTTGCAAAATAAGATCCGGAAGGTCTGATGAAAAAACTATCATTTGTACCAAGAGGGATTGTCTTTGCGGACCGGTACCGGTCCGGGGACCCCTGCTGTACTCCATCATGAAGTACTCGGACTCAGCTGAACGAGTACAATGACGCAAAATGGCGACTGACGCCGTGGAATCGGAGTCTTCCGGCCATCTTGTGGCTCTTCCAGAGCTTTTGCCGAGCCCTCCTCCCTCCGCGCCTCGACCGATTCCCCGGCATTCCCCTCGCGGACGCCGGTATTTTTCTCGTTCCGCAGCCACGGGAGCGGCCGAGACAGATAAACAACACAAGGGGCTCCTGGACCGGCGGAGCCCCGTTGTCATGTGGTTGGCATCATGTGGCCTGGAAGGTCTTTTACAAGCAAGACGTTTAATGCAGATTGAATAATGTTATTTGTGTGTCAACGGAGGCATGGATCAAATCAGACGGTCTCCAACATGGTTTGTATTAATGAAATTGTTCCCGTTGAAAGAACCCAATGTTGCTGCTGACGTCACTGGTCTCAATGGCTCGCCACGAGCGGGGGGGCGGGGAAGACAGTGTGACTGCGACATGCTCCTCTTCCAGGAAACGCCGTTGTTTCTCGGAAGCCGCGATTTGGTCCAAGACCAACACGTACCCGGAGCTCCGGGCGACCCTTCCAACACATGAAACCTGATCCGGTTCCGCATCTGACGTTTTTTTTTTTTTAAATGATAGCTTTCCCGCTATGTCGAAATCACGGTACTCTCCTCGCTGATTTTCCCCACAGTCCTTAAAAATTGACCCATTTCGTGCGTTTCAACCTATTTTTTATTCCTTCGTTTTTTTCCATTTACGGTAGAAATGCGTTGAAACCCCCTGAAATTCAACCGAAGTTTAACAGAAATATCTCGAAGAAAGTGTTTCCTCAAGTTTGAGAAAACAAACTAATCAGATGTTCCTGAAAAGCTGCAAGAATTGGTAAATCTTATATCAAATAACTGGTATCGCTTCATGAATTAGATTTCGATTTCACAGCGGCGCAGTGGTTAGCGCTTCCGGCAAGAAAGCCCCTGGTTTGATTCCAGCAGGGCTCCTCCGTCTCCATGTCCTCCTCGTGTCTGCATGGGTTTCCTCCGGGTTCTCCGGTTCCCGGCCTCAGCCTCGGGTCATCAGACACCCGGACATACCGCGTGTGAATGGGAGTGAGGACTCGTATGCCTGTAGGAGGCCCGAAACCCCGCCTCCCGCCTGATGACCCTTGAGCGGTATGCTTAAGGAATGCAAGAATTTCATAGTGTTGTACCGTTGACGTCATGGCATGTATTCATGGGAATGCGCGTGAATACAATCACAAAGCCGAGGAAACCTTCCCCGCTCTGGCCGAGGACACGATAAGCCATCGCTGGTTTTCGAGAGCGTGTCTAATCTGAGTCTGCAGGAATGGAGGGAAGAAACGTGGGACGCCGACTCACCCCTGTGGGTGAGCAGAGCCTCGTCCAGGAACTCGGCGGTGGGCCGGAAGTGGGCGGAGATGTCGACGTCGGGGAAGTCGTCCACCTCCACGCCCATGTACTTGATGTCCATCGGGGCGTAGAAGGCCTCCCCCGTGTAGACGCCGGTGCCGTGAGCGGCGTTGAGGACGTGCGTGATGCCCATCCTCTTCAGCCGAGCTTTGTTGACCGCGACCGATCTGACGGCGACATAAAAGATCCAACCAGATCATTCATATATAATTTAGGATAGAAAGCTGATTTTTGAAATCTAATGTCATCATCAATTTGTCAAAAAAAAGTAGGATCTAGCGTTAGCAGGCTGGATCAACACCCGCTTCTCTCTAAGTCACCTAACAGTTTGTCAGAACCTGAAGGTTCTCCTCAACGGTCTCCTCCCACCACCTCCCTTCCCCTTAGTGTTTGTTCCTGTTGACCCTTCCAGAACCTCCAGCTCTGGTCTCTCGGGACAGGAGAACCCTGGAGCAGCGAGGAGGCTGCTGATGGTTCCTCCTCCTGCTTGATGTTGTCCACCCCCGGATGTTCTCAACGACGGCCAACGACAACCTTCTAACCACTGGAGGTGGGAAGCCGGACTGTGAGGATGGGGATCTCTTCTCCAGCTGGTCGTACTCAGCTGACTATGAGAGACTCTACACTGTGCACCAGACACTCCTATCACCTCCTCCATCTATCTCCATGAGCTCCGAAGTCTCCGACAGATGTAAATCTAAGACGTCCCCTGAGACCAAGGGCTCAGAAGAAGATCAGACTCACTTCTCCGCGATGAAGATGTTGGGCCAAACCTCGTCCGCCGGGTTGTCGGTGTTGTTGCGCTGCTGCACCAGGGCCCTCTGGATGTCCAGCACACAGGGGGTGTTGTAGGGGCTGCGGTCGTCCACCATGTCCCGGACGCGGTTGTACAGGTCCTCCACCATCAGCTGCTCCGCCGTCTCCAGCATGGACTCTGGGATGGACTCGCTGCGAACGCCCCGGGGAGGCAGCTCTGGACAGGGACACATTTTACACCATAACTAGAATATTTGGATTTATTCACAAAGGATCGGACTCTTCAGATTGGCCTGCCTGGCATCTTCGATTCCAGCATCCATCTACCAATATGTTCACTCTCCCTCCTCTGTCCATGACCCAACCATCTCTGACCTTCTCTCCAAAACATCGACCATGTGCCGTCCCTCTGACGGACTCATTCCTGATCCTCTCCATCCTGGTGACTCCCAAAGAGAACCTCCACATCTTCATCTCTGCCACCTCCAGCTCTGCCTCCTGTCTTTTCTCCAAACCATCCATCATCTCTGCTCTCACCACTGTCTCCTCCACCTTTCCTTTCCTTCTGGCTGATGTTCTTCTATCTCATAGAACCCCTGACACTTTTCTCCACCCATTCCAACCTGCTTGAACCCATTTCTTCCCCTCTTCTCCACACTCTCTGTTGTTCTGGACTGTTGATCCTAAGTACTTGAAATCCTCCACCTTCTTGATCTCCACTCCCTGTAGCCTCAGCGTTCCACCCATTCACACACATATATTCTGTCTTGTTGCGACCAACTTTCATTCCTCTCCTTTCCAGGACATACCTCCACCTCTCAAGATTTTCCTCCACCTGTTCCCTGCTCTCACAACAGATCAAACTGTCATCTGCAAACATCATGGTCCATGGAGATCTAACCTCATGTGTCAGCCACTGCAAACAAGAAGGGGCTCAGAGCTGATCCCTGACGAAGTCCCACCTCCACCTTGAACTTCTCCATCACACCTACATCACACCTCACTACTGTCTCTCAACGAGCATACGTGTCCTGCGCCAGTCCAACACACTTCTCTTGCAATGTCATAACACTGTAACAAAGTGAATTTACAGATGAGTATTCACCTTTTGAAAGTGGATTTTACAATTATTAGCCTAGCTAAGGCAAGACACATTCTTGAATATTCTAAGAGTTGCGGGGAGGGACTCAAATAATATCAGCAAGAAATGAAAGCAAGAATTGATACGCCCATTTGAAAGAAAGGAAAGAAAATAATATATGAATATAGAATAGAAGAAACAAAATTCATTAATTAAAAAGAATTGAAACTGGTCAAAAAAATTCATAAAGTCATCAGAAAATTAATCCCCCATAAATCTTAAAAACTAGCAAAAACCCCCAAACAAAAAAAAATGTTCAAAAAGTCCTTTTGCATGTAGGAAATGAGGGATGAAATAGTCCAACTGGGCAGAAAACACTATTTCACATGTTGCTTCTAGTCTGTCTTTAGAGATTATAAACGCAATTAATGCCTAAAAACCGAGGGGTTGCACTTGTTGTGGTTACGAACTTTCCTTCGTAAGTCATTTCTTTTCCGTTTCCGTGTAACGTCACGTAAACGTTCAGTCCGTCCAGACCCACATCTGCATCCGGACGCTGCAGATGTTTCCATCGCATTCTAATAACAGCCGGTCGGTTTGTGCGTTGAACGTCTCCAAAAACAAAAAAACCTCTCACCCTCGTTGATGATCTTCTTGGCGGCGACGGCGGACGACAGGTGGATGGGCTCCATGAAGATGCTGGCGGCGTCGGAGCCGGAGATCATGGAGAACCTGGAGTCCGACGCCATGGAGAGGCTGCGGACACAGACAACGATCTTTGGTGTCATTTTTGTGTTGCTTTTTCCAAATGCGACATTTGAACAACATTCTTTTTAAACCGATATATTGCCAATCCAAGGGGACAGATTTATGTGAAAGTTAATCAAAATGTCCCCTTGATTTTTCCAACCCCAGGATCTTGCGAGCGGGCTGTTTTCCCACCTTGGGGAGGGACAGCGAAGGTAGCGGGACTGGATCCCGTGGATGCCCGTCTCCTCTTCCTCGCCGTCGGGGACCGTCTGCTCCTCGGAGTCATTGCCCGACGCCATGGTGGTCCAAACCTTCGTTCGCCTTCCTTTTCTTCTCACGCGGAGAAAATCAAACAAAAGTACCACTCGGCTGTCATTTCAGGAGCTATTTGGGATTGAGATGCGTTCAAGTGCAGCGAGCGTGTCCGGCACACGGACTGTTTGATATTCAGCGTCCATTTCTTTGGAATTTACCCGAAAAATGGCGAAAGCCAAATCAAAAGAAGTGTTTTTGTTTTCTTTATTTGGGGGTTTAACACGTTTTAATAGAAAAGAAAAGAAAATCTCCCTCGCCGTCACTGGTGTCTCACAAAGTGCAGAGAAACTTAAAGTATTCTCAGTTTTATAACGGCGGGTCAACGGCCGTTATAAAAAAAAGTAATTAACATTAAAACAGAAACAATATAGAAGACAAAGTAACATCAAATTGGCAATTTGGAGGTTTTGTGTGAACACTTTATAAATAATAATAATAATAATAATAATAATAATAATAATAATAATAATAATAATAATAATAATAATAACACAATATAAAATGGTGTAAACATGTGCTGCTAAGGGTTCATAAACTAGGAAAGTGTTCATTATAAATGCTTTTTAATTCTGGAAAATATCAAAAGTACCTGAGAAGGCTTGATCATTATCATGTAGTATAAAATATCAAAAGTATATAAAATATCAAAAGTACCTGAGAAGGCTTGATCATTATCATGTAGTATAAAATATCAAAAGTATATAAAATATCAAAAGTACCTGAGAAGGCTTGATCATTATCAAGTAGTATATAAACACAGGATCAGCTGAAGTTATCATCAAGTAACAGGAAGTTCCAAAATTCTGATTTTTTGACACTGGGTGAAATGTGTGAATGCACCTCCCACCCAAAAACAAAATGTGTGTGAAAAGGGTTTTTTTTTTTCCTTCCCCTAAAGCCGGTCAGCCTTCGCTGTCGGCCCCCGGATAAAGTCATCGCTTTACAATAACAGCGGCGTCAGCGGCTAGGCTAGGCTAGGCTAGCGGCTAGCGGCTAGCAGGAGTCCATATGACAAGACGTGGTTTAACAAAACACATGCAGAGCCGTGACTTTGACACGCTTTCCAATGACACCGTGGAGCTCTGTCACCAGGACCTGGACCTGGACCTGGACCTGGACCTGGACCCGGACCGGGACCTGGACCCGGACCTGGACCCGGACCTGGACCTGGACATGGACCGAATCTGGGTCGGGAGCGGCGGCGGGCTGGAAAGGCAGCAGGCGTTGGGAGTGTGACGGCGTCAGGCCTCCGGCGGGTCTATTTTTAGGGACCGCGACAGCTGCCTGGACCGGACCCCGCTCGTCGCCGTGGCAACGGTCAGGGGACAGCGCCCCCGAAATGGCGCCTTCTCGGCCCTCCTGGCTCCACGGCGCCGGGAGGGCGAAGGTTCTTACCTGAGGCCCGGTGAGACGTCCGTCCCGAGGGGAGGCCTGGAGCTGAAGGAGATCCGGGCTGAGCTCAGAGACCCTCTGCTGCCCTCCACCCCTCCACCCCTCCACCCCTCTGCCCTCCCCCACGACACCCGACACCAACACCCCACTATCAGGAGACACTGCTTCCCTCCTGCCCTCCTTCTTTTCTTCCTTCCTGTCTTCTTTTCTTCAACCCTCGTTCATTGGTTCAAAATTTCCATCTCATTTTGCTTCCTTCCTTCTTTGCATTCATATCAAGTCAAGTGAAGTCAGTGTCTCCCTCTTTTGTCCTTCCTTCCTTCCTTCTTTCTTTCCTTCCTTCCTTCTTTCTTTCCTTCCGTCCTTCTTTTCTTCCTTCCTGTCTTCGTTCCTTTGACCCTCGTTCATTGGTTCAGATTTTCCATCTTGTTTTCCTTCCTTCTTTCTTTGCATTTCTCGCAAGTCAAGTCAGTGGCTCACTCTTCTGTCCTTCCTTCCTTCCTTCCTTCCTTCCTTCTTTTATTCTGCCCTTCATTTTTTCCCTTCTTCCACAGTCAAATGTATGTCTTACTCTTCTTGCCTTCCTTCTTTCACTACAACCTTCCTTCCTTCCTTGTTTTGCATTCTTCCTTCCTTCCTTCCCTTCTTCTTCCATTCCTTCCTTGTTTCCATTCTTCCAGAGTCAAGTCATTGTCTGACACTCTTCCTTCCTTCCTTCCTTCCTTCCTTCCTTCCTTCCTTCTTTCCCTCCTTCCTTCTTTTATTCCGTCCTTCCAGTCCAGTCGATGTCTTACTCTTCTTTCCTTCCTTCCCTCCATCCTTCCCATCTTCCTTCCTTCTTTTCTCTCTTCCTTCCTTCCTTCCTCCCCTCCTCCTTTCCATTCATCTAAGGTCAAGTCAATGTCTTACTCTTCTTTCCTTCCTTCCCTCCTTCCAATCTTCTTTCCCTCCTTCTTTCCTTCCTTCCCTCCTCCTTTCCATTCTTCTAAAGTGAAGTCAATGTCTTACACTCTTTTTTCCTT
>CAAKHD010011057.1:26387-40185 GCA_901007705.1 Fistularia tabacaria | reverse complement strand
TATTCATATACATACATATACATATATACATACATACACATATACATGTATGAGTATATATATATATAGATAGATAGATAGATATATATATATATATATATATGTATATAGACACACATATACATCTATATATACATACACACATATACATGTATGTATATATATATAGATAGATATAGATATATGTATATACACACATATACATCTATATATACATACACACATATACATGTATGTGTATATATATATATAGATAGATATAGATATAGATATAGATATATAGATAGATATAGATATAGATATATAGATATAGATAAATAACAGTAAGTCTGAGAGTAGAACCAAAGTTGACAACAACAACAAGGGCAAGGATCAGGACAGATAGGCGACTGCAGTGGAACACTGGCAATGATAAAATAAACAGGATGCGATGGATTTTTATCAATCTGGGGTAAGTGGACGACAGTTAGAGCACGACACGTGTGAGCGAGTGAGTAGTGAGGTGAAGAAATGCATGTTTCTATGGTAATTGTGAATGAGAGGGTGAATAAATTCAGGTTTCTAAATTAATTGTGAATGAAAGAGTGAATAAATGCATCTTTCTATGTTAATTGTGAATGAGAGGATAAATGGTTGCATGTTTCTAAATTAATCATGTATGAGAGGGTGAATAAATGCATGTTTCTGTATTCATTGTGAATGATTGCATTTTTCAATGGTAATTGTGAATGAGAGGGTGAGTAATTGTGTGTTTGTAAATTAATCATGACTGAGAGGGTGAGATTATCTTTCTAAATTCATTGTGAATGACAGGGTGAATAAATGCACGTTTCTATATTCGTTGTGATGAGAGAGTGAATAATTGCATGTTTTTATATTAATTGTGAGTGAGAGGGTGAATAGTTGCATGTCTCTTCATAAAATGTCTGTGAGCGAGTGAATGGTTGCATGTCTTTATATGACCCGTGTGAGCGAGTGAATGACGGTGTCTATCATATGATGTTTGAATGAATGAGTGAATGGTCGTATCTCCCTCTGTCACATGCGAGACAACGAAGGGCCGTATGTCTTAATATGCGGCCCTTGCGATCGCCTGGCAACCGGTCCACCTCTCGCCCGATGACAGCTGAGATAGGCTCCGGCACCCCGCGACCCTGAATGCAGGATAAGATCATGAATGAATGAATGAATGAATGAACGAGTTTTCTAGCTAAGCGGTGGATTGTTTTACAAACTCTCACTATCTGTCTCGAGTCGCTGCAGAACAACAGAGGTGTATTTTAACAATTTCATTTCATCCTGTGTGAATGTGTCGTACTTGTTTGCTCCACTCGCATTCTACCCGATGATTTCAAAGCGGCGGAAAGTTCGCAAGCGCTTCACTGATTTATTTTTTTATTTTTTATTTTTTTGTTCTCTGTTGTGCCTGCAGGCTCCCTGGCGAGCAAGATCCGTCGGAAAGACACCCTGAACATCAAGCTGGGAAACCGGCCCAGCAAGAAAGAGCTGGAGGAGAAAAACATCCTGCCCCGGAGCTCGGAGACGGAGAGGCACGAGCTACGGCAGCAGATAGGCTGCAAACTAGTCAGGTGGAAACACACACACACACACACACACACACACACACACACACATAGGCGCACACGCACACACACACACACACACACACACACCAGCATGCTATGAAAATGTGATCGGTTGTTAATTCTCAGCATTTATGTCATCTTTTATTTCATGCTTTGTTAAATTGTAAATGAATACACTGAAGTGAAAGGCACTTTTCATATTAATTAATTACTTAGTTTATATATTCATTCTTTTCATGAAATCTTTAAGCAGCTTATTTCTTTATTTCTTTCTTTATTTTTTCATTTACACGTTTATTTAGCCATTTACTTTTTTAATGTATTTATTCATTTACTTACCCATTTATTTATTTATTCATTCGTTTATTTCTTTATTCATTCATTTATTTATTTATTTATTTACTTATTCATTCATTCATTCATTTATTAATTTACTTATTTATTTATTTATTTACTTTTTTATTTATGTATTTACTTATTTATTTATTTACTTATTTATTCATTCACTCATTATTTTATTAATTAATTTAGTTATTTATTTATCTATTCATTTATTTATTCATTTACTTATTTATTTATTTATTTATTCATTCATTTATTTCTTTATTCATTTATTTATTTATTTACTTATTCATTCATTTATTCATTAATTAATTAATGGGAGTGAGCGGGACGGGTGGGATCGGGAAGGAGTCCATCAGAAGGGACAGCGAGCGTTAGATGTTCCGACTCTGAGACGCGTTTTTTTTGAAACTGCGTCCTTTCTACGCCGCGCACGTCGACGGCAGCAAGGGGAAAAATTAGCGCTTCTACCTCACAGCGGGAGGGTTCCTGGTTCCATTCCCACGGCGGGTGAGGGGCGGCTTTTCCTGCCACAGTCCAAAAACAGGAGGTCAATTGTGGACTCTTAATTGTCAACGTGTCAATGACACAGTGAATGGTTGTTTGTCTGGATATTGAATAAAGGTTTGGAAAAAATCCACACAACCAGTATTTTATTTTATATGAATACATTTATTTTACAGAATATTAATTGTCGCGTAAAGTTTCGAGCCCAAATTTGCTCCTCTTTAGACGCATACCAAAAAAAAAACAAAAACTACTGTATGATGTGTTCAATAAATTACTGTATTTTCCGGATGATAAGCCGCTGCTTTTTTCACACGCTTTGAACACTGCGGCCTGAACAACCATACGGGACATTTAGGGATTTTTTTGGATGGATGGACTCTTCCTATTGTTATTTATTACTATTTTTTTTTTTTAATCAGCGGTGTTACAGCCACTGCTCGGAAAAAAAAGCATTTCCAGTACGTATTTGTGTCTGTTACCGGTATGCATTTAACTTAAAGTAAAAAAAAATGTTTCTGTGTAACATCTTATTGTGTAAATATCTCACGTTACAGCGTGGACACCTGCGGCTTATAGATGTAAAAATATGATATCAGATTATATTCAGGTGCATATTTACTTTTCGAGCACTCTGATATTTCCAAACCTTTATTTAGTTGATTCTTTCTGAGCCAGCCCCAACTGGTCAGCGGACTTGCATGTTTTTACTTTTTCTTTACTTTGTTTGTCTATTTATGACTCGTGAATGAAAGAGTGAATGTTGTATGACTGGATGCAATGTATTATTGAGAGAAAATGGTTTTACGTCTCTATAAAAATGAGAATGTGAATGGTTGTTTGTATTTATGACACGCAAATGAAAGCGTGAATGTTGTATTCCTCAATATGAAATAGAAATGAGAGAATGAATGGTCGTATGTCTCCATATGACATGTATGACACGCCTCTATATCAGCCGTCCCCAACCTTTTTTGTGTTGTTGTTGTTTCCTTGGTTCAAATAATAAAAAGTTTTATCAGTCTGCAGCATTTAATCTGAATACAACGATGACACTTTATATTAGGCAATTACAATTATTTTGCACTATAATATCAATTCGCCGTAATGAAGAGTCAGTGGGAGCCGTTCACCGCTAATAATGCACAGCGGGCGCGGAGCTTGTGGATCACCTGTTGCGATGAACCGGGAGAGGATGAGGATTCTTGATATTTTCTTTCAAATGCACTCCGCCACGCTCATCGTTTGCTCGCTTCCTCCTGAGAAAGCTCTCCAGACACTTTTGTTTCTGGCTAATTTTTTTTCAAGGGCAAGCTTGTGATAAATATGATAAATGGAATAACACATTTTAAATAATAAATAAAGTCCAGGGACGTCTCTATATGATGTATTAATGATAGAGTGAATGGCTGCATGCCTCTATGTAAATGAGAGAGTGGCTGTTTTTCGTCTCTATAAATGAGAAAGTGAATGGTTGTTGGTCTCTATATTACACGTGAATGAAAGATTTACTGGTTGTAAGTCTCTATATGACGTGTGGATGAGAGAGTGAATGCTGTATTCCTCTATATGATTTATAAATGAGTGAATGGTTGTACGTCTATATGATATTTGGATGACACAGTGAATGGTTGTATGTTTATAAATGACAGAGTGAATGCTTGTATGTCTCTATATGACATGTGAATGAAAGACTGAATGTTGTATTCCTCTATATGATGCAAAAATGAAAGAGTGAATGGTTGTATGTTTCTTTATTTATATAGGAGAGGGAATGTTTTTTCACCTACACAAATGACAGAGTGAATGATTGTATGTCTCTTCATGACATGGATGAGAGTGAATGCGTGTAAGTCTCTATATGACACGTGAATGAAAGACTGAATGTTGTATTCCTCTATATGATGCATAAATGACAGAGTGAATAGTTGTATGTCTATAAATGACAGAGTGAACGTTATATGAGTCTTTGGAATGTGTAAATGAGTGAGTGAATGTTTGTATGTTTCTATATACATATATATGAGAGCGAATATTTTTTTTGCCTTTATAAATGACAGAGTGAATGCTTGTTTGTCTGTATATTACACGTGAATAAAAGACTGAATGTTGTATTCCTCTATATGATGCATAAGAGTGAATGGTTGTATGTTTCTATATCTATGAGATTGAATGTTTTTTCATCTACACAAATGACAGAGTGAATGTTGTATGTCTCTATATGATGTATAAATGAGAGTGAATGGTTGTGTGTTTCTATATATATGAGAGCGAATATTTTTGGGTCTTTATAAATGACAGATTGAATGATTGTAAGTCTCTTCATGACATGGATGAGAGTGAATGTTTGCAAGTCTCTATGCGAATGAAAGAGTGAATGTTGTATGAGTCTATATAATGTATAAATGAGTGAGTGAATGGTTGTATGTTTCTATATATATAATATAAGATAATCCTTTATTGATCCTCATAGGGGGAATTCGTGTGTTGCAGCAGCGCAACAATAACGGTATCAAAACACAGGTATAAAAGAAAGAATATGTACATGTGCAAACTTATATACACACACACACACACAAACACACACACCACACACATACATATATATATATATATAGATAGATAGATAGATAGATAGATATTCATATATATTGCTATACATACACACATATACATACATATATACATACACATGCCCATACCTACATATACATATACATACACACACATGTGTGTATGTATATGTATATGTGTATGTATGTGTATGCACACATATATATATACATACACACACATGTGTGTGTATGTATATGTATATGTGTATTTATATATGTAGGTATGGGCATGTGTATGTATATATGTATGTATATGTGTGTATGTATAGCGATATATATGAATATCTATCTATCTATCTATCTATCTATCTATCTATCTATCTATCTATCTATCTATCTATCTATCTATCTATATATATATATACACACACTTATACACATACACACATATAGGTAAATGTGAGAGCGAATTTTTTTGTCTTTATAAATGGCAGCGTGACTAGTTGAGTAGTAGAGTTAGGGTTACATAGTTGTATGTCTCTATATGACACGTGAATGTCACGTGTCTATATGATTTATAAATGAGTGAGTGAATGGTTGTATGTTTGTATATATTACAGAGTGAATGTTTTTTTTGTCTTTATTAATGAGAAAATGAATGGTTTTATGTCTCTTTATGATATTTGGATGACAGAGTGAATGGTTGTATGTCTCTATATGTGACCCTGCGGTCGACGGACAACCGGTCCAGGATGAGCCCCACCTCTCGCCCAATGACAGCAGGGATAGGCTCCGGCATCCCCCGCGATAATCAACGTCGATAATGAAGGGATGAATGAATGAACGAAGGAAGAGAAGCAACTGAGCGATGTTTTGTGATTGCAGGCGCTTGAGCCAAAGACCCACGACGGAGGAACTGGAGCAGAGGAACATCCTCAAACGTGAGTCGCTGTAGCACGGTTCCTATTTTAATGATTGTGATATTAGCAGTTCCTCTCACGAGGCAACGAAACAAACTGGTCTGCGACCATTAAATTTTTTTTTTTATTATTAAAATGTACCGGATTATATCATGTCATTGTATCAAATATGAGGCCTTCTTATTTTTTCTTCAGTAACAAGGGTTCACCGCAGACAGCTGTGTGACATAGCAGGGTGTCGCAAAGAAACAAGCTTGGATTATTTTTGTGGTCAAGAGCCACATTTTCCAAGTCTTTTTTTTTAACTACAGCACAATCTCGCCTTTATGGCAATTATAAGAAACAGATAAAGAGAATAAATAAAGATCGTGTCCCAAAAAAAAGTAAAAATTGTTATTTTCATGCCGTTGAAAATAAAAGGATTCTCCGAGAATCAGCGATACTATTTTTCTCTTTATATACTGTACAACTCCATATGATATTAGTTTAAGAAATGATAATATATTAACTTTCATTGCAGCTGAATATACTTAAGTCGGTGCCCTTTTTTTTTTTTTAGATTATTTTCCATTTTATGGCAGATCTCATAAATACTGTTTTCCCAGGTTAATATGTTTAACCTAATGAAACTATATAGACTTAGAAGTAGAAAACTTGTGTGTGGCCTTGCATTGTAATGAGCAGCACCGCGGTTCAATTCCGCAACTATCTGTCCTTCAGTTCCATAGATGGGTCAGATACGTCTGATTCATGCACGTCTCCTTCAGTGGGCTAATATGACCAGTCGTATTGCGGTCCATGATATTTTAATAGAGCGCGGATCAAACCTAAATCCAGATTGTCACTCTACTCGGTAATTCTGGTTTGGAAGAGTTAAGCGGAGGATTTTCCACACGTCAAATCCCCCTTCCTTTTTTTTTTTTTAATTTTTTTTTTTATTCCTAAACTTGTTTTCCATGAATCCGGTTTTAAAACGACCCGGCGCGATTTTATTGTTACTCAATAAGCCGGAAAATAAAATTTAAAAAATAGAAAAAAGTACGAGCGTGACCCAACACAGCAATAATCTCAGATGAAATACAGAGGACATATTTTTATGGCGTTCATAGATACAGATCTTAGTAGATGGTTTTAGAACGCGCAAAGGACACGTGACCCTTTCCAAGTAAAACCATCTAAAAATGATGGTGATAATCCAGTAAGATGGAAGAAGACGATTGGCTGTGGCGACCACCGCAAGGAAGAAAAACATATTTCTCGATGAATTGAATATTCAAGGTATTCAAGCGACTGTATGGTACTTTATGTGTCTTATAAAGTCTTAATTATTCAAAGACATTATTTAAATGTCTCCCTCGCTTCCACCCCGAATGCAGAGAAGAACGAGGCCGAGGAGCAGGAGGCCAAGCAGGAGATCAAGAGGAGGCTCTCCAGAAAGGTGACGTGAAAGCCAAGCCCAGAAGCTGTGAAAGTGGTCCATCTAGTGGACTCCGCTGAGAAGTCAACTATCAGATGCCTGTTTTCGCTCCAAATATCAATGGGTAGCAATAACGTGACGGCAGAATTCTCTCCGCCTGCGTGCAGCTGAGTGTTCGGCCCACGGTGGCGGAGCTGGTGGCGCGAAGAATCCTGCGTTTTAACGAGTACGTGGAGGTCACCGACGCCAAGGACTACGACCGGAGGGCCGACAAGCCCTGGACGCGACTCACCCCTGCTGACAAGGTCTGCATTATAGAGCCGTTATTTGTAATTGAATTTTGATGGAAGGGCCGGCGCCTTTCTGTGTGAAGTCCAAAAACAAGCAGGAGATGAATTCTTCTTCTTTTGCTTTGGGATTTTCCCTTCAGGGGTCGCCACAGCGAATCACCCTCCTCCATCTTACTCTATTCTCTGAATCCTCTTCTCTCACACCAAACTAACTTCATGTCCTCTTTCACTTTCAGTCTTCTTCTAGACCTCATGACTGGCAACTCCAACCCTAGCATCCCTCTACCAATAAATTCACTATCTTTTATTCTCTTTTAATCCTTTCTGTTGTCATTGTGTTCCTTATTTTTACCCTTGTTGTTGCCACCCTGCTATCTATTTTATTTTTTGTCTTTGTTGGTGTCAGTCTGCTAACTATCTTGCCATCACTCTGGTGTCTATTCTTATCCTTGCTGTTGTCTTCGTCCTTTTAATTGTCTCTGCTATTTATATTTATTCTTATTAGGATTGATATTGTTATTGATGCGCTGCTGTGACAATCGAATTTCCCCTATGGGGATCAATAAAGTACTATCTCATCTCATCTCATCTCATCTCATCTCATCTCATCTCATCTCATTTCATCTCATCTCATCTCATCTCATCTCATCTCATTTCATCTCATCTCTGTCCATGACCCAACCATCTCAGTCTGGCTTCTCTGACCTTCTCTCCAAAACATCTAACATGTGCTGTCCCTCTGATGGACTCATTCCTGATCCTCTCCATCCTGGTCACTCCCAAAGAGAACCTCAACATCTTCATCTCTGCTACCTCCAGCTCTGCTTCCTGTCCTCCTCGATGCCTCTCCAAAGTTGACAGCATCGTTGTTCTCACCGCTGTCTTGTACACCTTTGCTTTCATTCTGGCAGGCAGAAGGTTAACTGGAAACTCTAAACGGTGTGAAATGAATGAGTGAAGGGCTATATGTCTATATGATGTATAAATGGTTGTATGTAATGTATGTAATGGTCTCTATATGACATGTGAATGAGTGAGTGAGTGAACGGTTATATGGTCTACATGGCTGTTGGATGAATGAGTGAATGGTTGTACGTTTCATTATGAAGTGAAAGAATGAGTGAATGGTTGAATGTCGATATAACATGAATGAGTGGGTGAATGTTGAATGTCAAAATGACTTGTGAATAAGCGAGTGAATGGTTGAATAAACAAACGTGAATGAGTGAGTGAATGTCTTATGTCTCTGTATGGCTTGTGAATGAGTGAGTGAATGATTGTATGTCTATGTGACACAGGAAAGAGTGAACGGTTGCATGTCTATATGGCGTGACTGAGCGAGTGAATGTTGCATCACACGATTTGACATGTCAATGAATGAGTGAATGGTTGCAAGTCCATATAACCTGAATGAATAAGTGAATGGTCGTATGTCTCTATGACACATGAAAGAGAGTAAATGGCTGTATGTCTATATCACATGAATGAGTGCGTGAATGTTGTATGACGCTATTTGACATGTTAATGAATGAGTGAATGGACGGGTGTCAATATGACGTGAATGGCTGTATGTCTATATGACACATGAAAGAGAGTGAACGGTTGATCGTCGGTATGGCTGGTGGATGAATGAGTGAATGGTTGCATGTTTCGATTTGAATGTGAATAAGCGAGTGAACGGTTGAATGTCTGTACAACACGAATGAGTGAGTGAATGTTGTATGTCTATATGGCTGCTGGATGAACGAGTGAATGTCGTATGTCTCTGTATGACGTGAATGAGTGAACGAATGCTCATACGTGCATATGAAAAGAGAGAGAATGGCTGTATGGTCGACAGGGTTGGTGGATGAATGAGTGAATGGTTGGATGTTCCAGTCTGAAGTGTGAATGAGTGAATGGTCGAGCGTCTCGATATATATTAATATATATGAATGACAGAGTGAATAGTGGTATGGTCCATATGGCACGTGGATGGATGAATGAAAGAGTGAATGGTTGTATGTCTCTACATGACGTGAATGAGCGAGTGAATGGTTTTCTGTCTCTGCGATTGGTCCACGGTGTCTCGTCCAGCGACCATCAGCGATTAGCAGGGTAGAGAATGAATGAACTTTTATGACCTAATCAACTCTTTGTATAATTAGATTTCCCCTTTTAATCACGTAGAAGCAGATTTTTCAAACTCGATTAATACACATGGAAAGGTGATTCATTCATCTCGTCCTCCATCGTCGCCGTCTTGAATTCGCTGACACGTCTCCCGGGGGAAACCTCGGATAACTTTGGGACGTTTCCGTCCCCACAGTCGTCCCTTTTCGCCAAACTGACAATCATTGCTTCACGGCTGCTCTCAGAGAAGATCATTCTCGTGTACTTGGATGTGAAATTGTCCGTTGCTACTGATGGGTTTTCCATGTATTTTCCTCGCACTGATGCATGAGAGAAGAAATTCCTGTGTGCCAACACCGCCCCCTACAGGGGGAGTTTGGAACTACACGCCAGACTTGCTATCATTGACAAGTCGCTGCTCCTCCGTCGCAGGAGAAAAGTCCGGTTTGAGCGAGTGTCATTTCAATATGATGGAAAAAAAAAAGAGAAACCCATTTGGAAGCCAAAGATGCTCTGAAGGTTGCATTGCGACAACGTGTCAAATGGGGGAAAAGGTGCCTGAAAACGTCCGTAGCAAAACGGCCGTTTGGTTCGTGGATTCCCGAGGATTCAGAACGAAACAGCAGCTCCGATCCCACGGCGCGGGGGGAAGCTAAACCACAGATAAGGTTTTAAATCCCAGAAAAGATCGGCGCTTCGTATTTCACGCTACGGATCGATAGCGGGCAGCGAGCGGAGAGTTGAGGTTTCCAACAGTTTAAAAATTATAAATAAATAAAATAAAAAAATAGGGTGAATGCTAATGTTCCCAGCAAGAGCTTTAGGCTGGAATTAATATAATTAATGAATTAATATAATTAGATATTGTACAGCGTTTACTCACTGGACCCCAAAAATCAAAAGCTTATCCTGATAAGGGATCAAACACAACATATCCAGTAAAATATAGGTTATTCTTACATATCTAATCACTCTGTTGTCAATAAGTTGGTCAGAGGAGAGGAAGGAGAAGTTGAATATGTGACCTTTGCGGTAGTTTTTAAAGCTTCCTCACTTGAATACACTTGAATATGCTCTGATAGCTTCTTCATTCTTATTTTTCTCGTATTCATTCCTGTGGATTCGCCTCTCGGGTAGCAAAGCGGTTTCCGGCGCGACCCCACAAATCACACCTTCAGCGACGAATCCATTCGGTCAGAACGTAGCGGCCGAGTCCCGGGACAGCCACGAATGTAAATCAGGAAATGGGACTCATCCGGCCGTCGCTAATGTCGCTCGTGCTTCGTCGGCTCGAACGTTTCGAAGCGCCCGCCAAGGAAAGGAGCTCTCTGAAGATGCACAACCCCCTGAACTCGGGCTTAAAGTCCAAGAAAAGTTTCGAGTCGACGCAGCCGTGGCTTTCGATGGTCGTCGAAAAAAAAAGATAAAGGAGCGCCAGTTTTCGGCTTTGCGCCGCATTTGCATTCACGGCGTCGTCGTTCCCTCAGGTGACGTCGGCGCCGTGCGCGGAGGCGCAGGGGGGGAGTTCGGAAAGGGTTCAAAACGTCCACGATGGTGAGAGCAAGGGAGAGCCTTTGAGCATCCTCAGCGCTAACAGAGGGACCCTTATGTGGATCTGCATGAAAGACCGTGAGGAGAGACGTTCGGTCTGAGCCGCAAACCCCATGATGTGCGAAGAAAACACAGCAGTTGATTAACCTTAAACCGCTAAGTGTGTGTTAACCATCATACGCCTGTGTGTGTGTGTGCGTGTGTGCGTGTGTGTGTGTGTGTGTGTGTGTGTGTGTGTGTGTGTGTGGTGCTCCCTCCCCCAGGCTGCTATCCGCAAGGAGCTGAATGAGTTTAAGAGTCGAGAGATGGAGGTCCACGAGGACAGCAAACACTTCACCAGGTACTTGCAGTGTTTCTATTATTGAGCCCGATCCTGTAAAGCAGCCGTCCCCAACCTTTTTAGCACCAAGGACCGGATTAATGTCATACAATATTTTCACGGACCGGCCTTTAAGGTGTGGCGGATAAATACAACAAAATAAAATTATACGACTGGCATAAAAACAATGGTATGATATAATAATAAATGTGAATCCACTGTGTACTCCTATGCAACTTTACTAGCAGCGTCATAACATCGCGCCAACAACATGAATAATATCCACTCTGCCCTTAACACTCTTGGACTCTGGTCGCTATGGTAACGTTGAAACATGCCTTCAACATAAGATACAGATACACCACGAAAACGAATATATAGTGCATGAGAATTTTAACTCACGATAACGATGACTCAATGGGAGCCCTGAGCTTGTTTTTCTGCAACAAGACGGTCCCATCTCAGGTCTTTTAATTCAGGGTTACTGTATATAAATATTAGAAAATATATTATGAATCTTAAAGAAATCTATAATATATGTATATGTATGTGTATATATATATAATATATAAAAAATGAAGTATGTGTATAATAAATTCTAAAAATATAAATAATTAAATATATGTATGCATGTTTGTTGATATATATATATATAATTTATAATATGTATATATTTATTTGTTATATATATATACCTTAAAATATATATTTATTTATTTATAATTCATTATGTATATATTTTTTTTTCCTTCCCATTTCCTTACGGATGAATAACATTTTATCTTCTCCTATCCTAATCACACCGCTGCTCAGATAGCTCGTGCGTGCGTTCCTTTCTAATTGAGACTGGTGGTAATGACTTATGCACGAATGAAGTAATTCACTCAGAAAGCAAGTACCGCATGCAATTACGAAGTAATGCCGCGTGCTTGTGCTCCCCAGATTTCATCGTCCGTGAGTTCCTGCGCCGTCAGCTTGAGCCATCCAGCAGTCAGAAGTCTCCAAATCCCCCCCTCACCCCCCGTCAATAACCGCAGGATCCTCCCGCTCCCTCCTCACGATATGTACTAAAGCCTATATTAACATTTTCTGTGACAAGCCGCCCGCGGTGTGAAACATTTTTGCAAGGATCCAGAAGAACGGAGCGTTGACTCCCCGGATTATTTATTGTCGGCGGCCGAATGTGTGCGGCTCACGGGCTTGAGTTGAAACAGAGAGAGACGTCGCGCCCGGACGCCGGAAGGAGCTTCCGAAAGGATGCTCCCGAATGAGGAAAGACGTCAAACGTGGCGCCGTGGCTCCCGCTCCCAAGGGCCTCCTGGACTCTCACATGAAAAACTGCCATTTACTTTTTAGACCTATTTAAAGTATATTGCCACCAGAGGGCATTCTATCATAAGACTTACAGGCTGTTAGGACAATGAATAACCGGGGAATGTTGTGTCTGCGGCTGAGGGGGGCGACCAGCACCTCCGGGCTCCAGCGGTAAAATGCAATGCAAAGTACGTCGATTCACTTCCGATTCCCTGGGGGGAAAAAACCCAGCGGTGACGCGTGACGGTCTTTGAACGCACCGCGACGACTTATTTACTCCGGAGCCTCGGTGCCGCAATTCGGGAACTCCCATTTTGGAAAGTTGACTTTTTTTGTCCCCCCCCCGACGTGGCCTTTTATCTGAAAAAGGATGAGGCGTCGAGAGTCCCGCCGCCGAAAGCAAACACGCCCGATTGAAGAATTGAAGTCTTTGCAATCAGAAATTAACATCTTGCCTTAAAACGCGCAGTCCGTGTAACCCGTGCTGCTCTCGAACCGATATGTGTCGAAAACAAGATTGACCAGAAGGAACGATACGAAAAGAAACAACATTTTTTATTTTCTATTTTTTTGTCCATTTTTTAGAATCATATTTCTACGGGAACGGTGAAAAAAACGGGCCTTTTTTTTTTTTGTTGAAAAGGCTGGTGCTCAGAGGTAAACGCCGCTAAAGAACGAGAAAAAAAAATAGACACTGAATCCATTGCCTTGGAGATTTAGCGTCCTCGTCTTTTCCTAAGAGGCCTCGACTGACGGGTGATTGACTGACGTACCTCGAGCGACCCCCCCGCCCCCCCCCCCCCCCCCCCCCCCCCCCGGCCGCCGCCCCGCCACTTCTAACCCCCCCTCCCCCTAAACCCCCCCCCCAAAAAGAGAAAGGGCCCT
>CAAKHD010011057.1:2236-26367 GCA_901007705.1 Fistularia tabacaria | reverse complement strand
CGCGCAGTCCGTGTAACCCGTGCTGCTCTCGAACCGATATGTGTCGAAAACAAGATTGACCAGAAGGAACGATACGAAAAGAAACAACATTTTTTATTTTCTATTTTTTTGTCCATTTTTTAGAATCATATTTCACGGCTCGTCTGATCTCAGTTTGGCATTTCGGATGTATTTGGTTTGAGTTTCCGTTTTAAATTGGAAGGATGTCGTGTAAAAACATTACGCGGGGTTCTACGGGAACGGTGAAAAAAACGGGGCTTTTTTTTTTTTTGTTGAAAAGGCTGGTGCTCAGAGGTAAACGCCGCTAAAGAACGAGAAAAAAAAATAGACACTGAATCCATTGCCTTGGAGATTTAGCGTCCTCGTCTTTTCCTAAGAGGCCTCGACTGACGGGTGATTGACTGACGTACCTCGAGCGACCCCCCGTCCCCCCCCTGTCCCCCCCCCCCGTCATGGGCCGGCGTCCGCCTTAATTAACCCGTCGTTCTCACAATGGCCAACCGCAAAAGGACGAATGCGTCGTTTGTTTCGTGCGGCGGCGGAAGAGAACAAACAGTATTCATCGGTTTTGATGTCTTATTTGTTACGTGTGATTATTTTGTACAGAATGTATATCGCGCATGTGCGTACGTGAAGTGGGGTTTTACTACCGCGATGTCACAGCGGAAGGTTTTAAGCTCTGGTTGTCGTCGCTGTTTTTTGTTTTGTTTTTTGTTTTTTTTTACAGTTGTAACCCTCGAACGCGGGGCGGAGCGGACGGTTCGACAAGAACACGAGGGATGTACCCGGGCAGCTGCATATCAACCGTTGTATTGTTATGTCGATTTACTGCCACGTCTTTACCGAACATATCTGATAGAGATTATAAAGGTGGTGATCATTTCTCCGTCTGCACTTGTTCTTTTTCATTGATTTCTTTCTGTTTGTTTTGGGACGTGGCGCGGGGGGTTGAAAATCAGGATCCCAGCCAGGTGAGAGTCGAGCCAATGAGAATCGATCGGAGTGAACGATTGCGGATCAGGCTCCCTTTCTAAATCCCCGCCACAGTTATTAACTGTTTCTAAACTCGATAATGACCTCTTCACCACGTGCATGCATAAAATTCATATATTAATTAATATATATTATATGCAAAGATATTACATGTCATATTATAATTCATATATACATTTACACACTTATGCAGTGTCCCTGTATAACATATATATATATATATAAATGTATATATGTCTATATATGTGTGTGTACATAAATGTTATATATGTATATGTGTGTGTATATATACATATATGTAGAGATATATCTATGTACGTATATATATGTGTGTCTGTGAGTTTGTGTGTGTGAGTGTGTGTGTGTGAGTGAGTGTGTGTGTGTGTATGTGTGTGTATTCAAATATTTTATACAGGGAAACTTCTCCACATCTCAAGAGCCATAAAAAAGTCACAACCTTCTAAATTATGAGGCGATAATTAATTATTATTATAATTATTATTATTATTATTATTATTATTATTATTATTATTATTATTATCAATATATAAAAAGAATAATTCAAAGCTTGACACCCCCTTTAATGTCATAATTGTACTGCACTTTATACTTCCTTTTCTGTCCTATTTCTTTTTTATTTGATATCATTCTATTTTTCATCTGTCTGTTCTAAAAATGTTTTATTACCGGGCAAAATATACTTCCAGCCCATTCACCTTATTGTCATAACAGGTAAATTATCTCTGAAAAAGCATAAAACCCCTGAGTTAGCATTGGTATTGTAAGAGAGTAATGGAGCAAATATACATCCTATAAATAAGAGCCAGAGCGGAGTGAGAAATTGAGTTCTGGCCAGTGTTTCCAAGAGCTTGCCGTCCTTTTAAGAAGTGCACTTTCAAGCTGATCATGAAGCCGAGGAGCCGCGGAGCCGCGGAGCCGCGGGCCTGACCCACACCATTTGTCTCCTGCCACATAAGATCCACATATAGCTTTAAAAAGAAAAACACATGAATGTGCCACGTGGCTTCCCTGGAATACGCTCACATACTCGTACTGTTGATCTCAAACAGTCCTTTCTTGTGGCTTTGGTTTTGCGAGCGTTCGCGGCCTTCGGGTCGCGTAAGCGTAATCTTTTCCTGTATCAAACCTTCTTTTTCTGATAAGACCCGTGAGCAGACCGCCACCGCTACCGCTGCTGCTGCTGCCGCCGCCACCGCTAATGGAAAAGCTCTTCATGCTTTCCGGTGTTGATTATACATCGCGCAGAAGCATCACGTTTCACTCGGTCACACTGCAGAACTTCGGAAATGTAACTGCGGTGGCCTCAATGTGTCATTTTCATTATTATTGCCATTACTATCATAATTATTTTTTCCATGAAGGGGATCGCATCGGCGAGCTGAAATCATCAGAACACGAAAACACCTTCTGAGAAACAACCTTTATCCCCCGAAACAGCTTTGATTTTTATTTTCTGAAGGGCGAATGGAAATAATGCCCTCGCAGGTTTTTATCCGCTTATTATGACGTCAAGGACCTACCGAGGATGCCGGTGCTGAAATGGAATTTGCGTGAATGTTTGTAAGACTTCATTCATTATCTGTCCCGCTTCTCCTGCGGCGTACGCACATACAACCGTTCGGCCTCTCAGCACAACCTTTCACTCGCCCATTTGCACATCTATCTTCTTTTAATCTACTGCAGTCATTCCGTTTTAATGTTTCATTTGCTGTTTTTTTTTTTAAAAAAAAGAACCCAGTCATTTAACCTTCCGGGGTAACCTTCGGTGCGAGGCATTTAATGCTTCGAGGCAAGAACGCTCTGCTTCCCCAGTGCCATCTGGGGCCTTCCTGCCGTGGTCCAATAACATTTTGTCACTTGTCCTGAAAGCGGTCGGCTAAAAGTTTTCCGGGGGCGGATGGGTTCGCGAGAAAAGCAATATTGACAACCGGAGGACGACACCTCCACTTATCTACACGCCGTGAACCGAACGCTACCTATTCAGCTGCTGAAGGAGCTCTTGAGAAGGAGATGGACTTAACTCCTTTCTGGTCCCTGTCATCCATGGCCGAGCTCCTTGGGGACCATTTTAAGGTGTCAGACTTGTCACATGAAATAGCGAAAGCGCGAGATTTCGATGCATACTATTTAATCACTGTCAAATCTCGTCATGGCAACTGGTCTCGTTTTTGTTTTTTGTGTTAGAGATGTGTCATCTCTCAAACGAGAGGCGTCCTCAGATCTGTCCTTGACCGTGGGGAGTTTCTGACATACAACTGTTGGGGTTTGGGTTGGGCGTTAGGCAAAGTTAAGAAGGTGAGTAGTTTGCAGCAACTAGGTTGCAGCTAAGCATACAACTGTCGGGGTTCAGTTTGGTGTTGGTCAAAGTTAAGAGTGGGAGTTGGTTTGCAGCAACTAGGTTGAAACTAAGCATACAACTGTTGGGGTTCAGTTGGCGTTGGGCAAAGGTAAGAAGGTGAGTTGGTTTGCAGCAACTGGGTTGAGTGGGCTTGTTGTGGGAACAAAGATACAAAGTCCCAGCGAGGAATACGTGCCACTAGAAATGTGCCGTATGTCTGTATTGAAGAGACAAAGCAACCCCTGCATAAACAGATGGCTCAACACAGGAGAGCCACCTCTTCTGGTCAGGACCCCGTGGTCCACCTTAAGGACGAGGGCCACAGCGATCTCCAGCCGGAGAAGGCAGATGGTTCGAGAGCGGAGTCAAAGAAGTCATCTTTGTCAAACTGGAGACGTTCACTGAGCAGAGGAGGGGGGTCTTTGACACGACCCTTCGACTACATACAACACGACACGCCTGATCCACAACCCAAACCATGGTTTGTTTTACGCAATCCACATAGTAGCCTTACACTCACCCGTTTAGATCCCAGCTCAGGCGAGTCCCTGGGATTCGCACCTACGTTCCCCTAAGGACACGCACATGAGCACGATTGCTGCTGAACAACCTACTCATCAACATGTCGAACCATCTGAGCTTGGACCAATACCCAACCCCAGCAGTGACTTACCCAAAACTCCCCACAGAACTGAAGAAACCTCTTGGACGGAAGGAGAAACATCTTCGAGGAGCAAAAACCGAGTCCAGTCAAGTTGCCACGGCAAGATTTGACAACCATTGACTGTGACCTGGATGACGGAGAACCTTCGCAACGCAAACCGCTGAAGAATACCGTGACATTTTCGCCATATCTGTAGCCTCAGATTCGCAGTATTTAGTGACATTTGAGCCTTTCAATGATAGAATAGGAAAAAAAAAGGAGGACTTTATCTCAGCTTCTCTCATCGTCTCCTCCAAGTGTCTAATAAAGGCCCATGTTTAAGAGCGGCGTGCCTTCTGTCTCGTCAAAAAGGATGAGCTGAATTAGTTTTAAAGATCGCGTTTGTTCCGAGAGCTGCATATCTATCAGGTGATTGGTTCCCTTTCAACGTCTGCCCGCACTTATAAATTTGACACTGGGGGGTTTATTTTATCGCCGTGGATCTTAATGTTTCGTGGATTCTTTTTTTATTTGCTGAAATGCGAGTGGACACCTGTTCAGCAGCGGCGGTGAAGTTTTGCGGTCGGGATGAAGATGCAGGACGCCGTAACCTTACTGTGTCTCTCCATTCTTTTATCGACCATCTGCGATGATAAACAGTCGAGCCAAGACCGAGTTTATTTAAACGGCGCCAGATCACAACATAGTTGTCTGATGACACTTTCCATGTAGATCAAGTCTGGACCACATCCTGAAACAGGGCCTCGAACCGGGCAGAAACCTTGGACGGATCCCAGCTCAATGTGGGCGGCCTTCTGTCTCGACCGGCAGAGAGATGATAATGATAACAATGAGAATAATGAATAACGATAATACATTTTTTTAAAGGCGCTTAACTTGACACTCAAGGAGCCGTACAGATTTAAGAGAAATGATGAAAATAAATAAAACAATAAAAGTGACAAAGTGGTAAAAAATTATGAATAAATAAATTAATAGATGAATTGATACATAAAAGTGACGGAGCAGCTGGTTCAGATGGAAGAGGCAGCTTTCAATGGATGTGTGTTGAGTTGGTGGTGAACTGATTAATGATGATAATAATAACTATTATTATGATAATAATAATAGTAAACAACAATAATACATTTTATTTAAGGCGCCTAATTTTACACTCAAGGACGCCAGACAGATTTTAAAAGAAACGCTAAAAGATAAAAACAGTAAAAGTGACAAAGTGGTGAAAATAACAAAATGAATTAATAAACAGAGCAGACAGCTGACAGAGCAGCTGGCGTCAGATGGAAGAGGCAGCTTCGAATGGATGTGTGTTGAGTTGGTGGTGAACTGATTAATGATGATAATACCGGATAATAATAAGAATAAATAACAATAATACATTTTATTCAAGGCGCCTAACTTTAAACTCAAGGACGCCAGACAGATTTTAAAAGAAACGCTAAAAATAAAAACAGTAAAAGTGACAAAGTGGTAAAAATAACAAAAATAAATAAATAAAAGTGACAGAGCAGCTGGCGTCAGATGGAAGGGGCAGCTTTGAATGGATGTGTTTTGAGTTGGCAGTGAATTGATTAATGATAATAATGATAGTAACTGATAATAATAATAATAAGAAGAATAATAATAAAGAACAGTAATATATCTTATTTAGGCCACCTACCTTGACATTTAAGGGCGGCGTACAGTTTTAAGAGAAACAATAAAAATAAAAAGACAAGAGACTAAGTGGTAAAATTATAAATAAATAAATTGATAAATAATAAGTAAAAGTGACAAAGTGATAAAAGGAATAATAATAATTGATAATTTTAATTGTAATAATGTCAGTAGCGGTACATTCACATGATAATCGCTAGAATTATACAATAATAACTCTGATATTCATGAAAGAAATAGCAATGACGAGTGGCATGATGGCGCTTCCGCTTCGTAGCAGGAAGGTTTCTGGTTGGATTCTTCCAGGGAGGTCTTTCCGTGCGGGATTTGCGTGTTTGCATGTTATGGGTTCCTCCCACAGTCCAAAAACATGCAGTAGTTTCAAACGAGACGGTGAATGGTCGGACGTCTCCAGATGTGATCGACTGGCGACCGGTCCAGATGTGTGAACCCCCGGGATAGGCTACAGAAGGGGTCAGGAACCTATGGCTGGCGAGCCGGATGTGGTTCTTTTGATGACCGCATCTGGTTAGCAGATAAGTCTTAGCGGACATTTCTTTACATGATAGGAAATAAATAATTCCAGCTGTAATTCGGGGTACGGGAGGGTCCGACTTCAAAAACTCTTCTTTTTATTGGATAATACGGCCGCCTACGCAACTTGTTTCGGGGTCAAAAAGTAGTCTTCTCTCTTTCTAATGAAATAGTCAGCTAGCGCATTTATGCAGAGCAACCCCTTCTGACTATGAGGATGGCGAAAAGAAAGAACAATGACGAGTACCGTACATTTCATAAATAAAATGGTATTTTTCTTATTTATAAAATGTCAGCGATGCAACGCTCCGATAAAAAGGGGCCCCCTGAGACACGCCATGAAACGCCAGAGAGAAAGCCAAGAGCTACCATGTGGAGTGTAAGAGTGTAAGCCAGTCAGCAGAAACTCGGTGTACGGACAACGACAAGGTGACCGGAATTCAGCTAGCTTAAAGCCGTATGCTAAAACATTCAGTGTGAGTATTGCCGTAACGACCATGTTTGGCTCTCCGTATGCATGTGAGCGGTCATTCTCGCATTCAAATAACATCAAGACCAACCGACGATCACGTTAAACGGATGGAAAAGCCTCAACGGCTGCATGAACCTCACCACGTACCCACCGGACTGCAAAGCCATCAGGAAAACCATGCAGCATCAGAAGTCGCATGAATGGTAAGATGTATTTTATCCATCATTAGTCAACTCCAGTATAACAACGTAATTAAAAAGAATAAATTAAGAGAATTATTGTACTTTAATTAAAAAATATCATATGGCTCTCACAGAAATATATTTTAAAATAGCTGGCTTTCATGGCTCTCTCAGCCTGAAAGGTTCCCGACCCCTGGGCTACAGCATCCCCACGACCCTGAGTGCAGGAGAGGCCGGATAGATAATAAATGAATGAGTGAATGAATGAATGAATGAATGAATGAATGAATGAATGAATGAATGAAAAAGCAGCTGTCATAGAGCAGAATCCAACTCGACTCTTTTTTTTTTTTCCCAAACACGCGCCATCCCTCCAACGGACCACCAGCCTCCCTGCTACCTGTTCGTTAGCCTCGTAGGCCGTGAAGGGGTGAACCGTTAATGATGCTAGGCGGAGCAGGAAGCGCATCGAATCATTAAATACAGATGAAGGGGGCAGATCATCAAAGAGAGTGCGATGCACGGATTGATCTGCCGCACCGCCGCTAATAACAAGAAGCTCTTCGGCTCGCGGTGTCGGTTTGATCTCTGGTGAACGTCGGTGTGGCGCCATGTCGTCAGCGCGCCCGCACGTCGCTCTGAAACTCGAAATCAGCGCCGACGCGGTGTACGTGACGATGAATGCTGATGATGCCGAACCGCTTTCCGCTAAATAGATTTCCCATGAATCCTCTAAAGGAGTGCAGCTGCTGAATGTTTTTTATTTTTTTTCCATATTGTTTACGTGCGTGATCTCATTCCTGCTTTCAATTTCAGCGTTTCCTGATCTTCAAGTGCATCACCTTAATGTATTGGGAGCAAAACATTTTAGAACCTCTCAGCGAGTTGCGTGTCTCGGGTCGCGGCGGGCGGTTTCTAAGCCAGTGACCATTAAAGTATTGGATTTCAGCCGCCGTCCGGTCGGCGTCACCCCGAGGTAAGAGCCCGGCGGATTTTCTCTTTTTCTTTTTTTTCAAAGGGGACGTTGGGCGTGATGAAGAGGAACGCGCAAACGAGGGCCGGTAAAAACAGAAGGGGACGAGGAGAGTCGAGTGGCGGAAGAGACAAATGTGTTCGGAAATGACAGGACGGATGACTCACGGGTTGGGTTTGTGCTCAAGTTTCCGAAGCCCCCGGTGGGAGGATGACACAAATGTGCGGCGCCATGGCAACAGGAACAGAGCAAATAGATGTTTGACTTTCTTGAGGTTTATGGTCGCCGATAATCCACCGCGCCCTGACTGCGGGGACGAAGGGTTTTCATGGAGCGCAAGGGGAACGGGCAGTCGGAGGCAGACGGCGCCCTTCTGAATCTCCGTCATCGTAAACTTCTCGATCCCATCACCACCCTTTTACCTCACAGGTGCAAACAGTGAACCCATGCTGTGACAGGAACCCGTCTGGGAGAACTAACAGGCAGAAATGTGCTTTACTGTTAGCCTGTTAATATTTGTGATTCATAACATTTTATTTTAACGCCATTGTTTTCCTAGTGCAATCCATGCTGGGTTGAGGGCATATACAGTACAGGGTGCATTGTGTTGACTTTGGCTCGGTACTGGCTAGGTACGCTAATAATGCTACATTGTGCTGTGTTTGGGTTCCATTTTCCGGTCCAAGGGAAACAAAGGGACTGATGCTAGGCTACATAGTTTCCACGGGACAATAAGCGGGAAATTGCTTGCGGACGCACAAAGACTCCTAAGGATCCCGACGCTTCTCTCTGGATGCATTTTTTAGTCGCATTTAGCCGAGCTAAGCTGCTGAAATCGCCTACAGGTGCCGCTAGTTTTAAACGGACGCTAAAGCTAAACGCCGTGCCAACAGGAACAGAGCAAATAGATGTTTGACTTTCTTGTGATGTATTGTTGTAATAGGCATAAATGTGCTTTCCTGTTAGCCTGTTAAAAAAGAAAGAAGATTTATTTCTTAAAATAATTACAATTTATAACATATTTAATTTTAACGCCGTTGCTTTAGTAGTGCAATTCATGCTAGGTTGATGACGTTTCTGTTAACTTTGGCTTTCCACGATTGTTAACTTTGGCTAGGTATGGTTGTACGCTAATGATGCTACAATGTGCTGCTTTTGGGTGCAATTTCTTTTCCAAGGGAATTAAAGGGACTGATGCTAAGCTACACAGCTTTCCAAGGGACAAGGAGAAAAGAAAGGAATTGGAAATTTCTTGTGGACGCTCACAATTTCCCCAGGATCCGCGGCCGTGTTCTCTCTCTCCGGTTGCACTTTTAGTCGCATTTAGCCGAGCTAAGCTACTGAAAAAGCTCGAGACCTAGTTTTAAACAGAGGCTAAAGTCAAACGCCGTGCCTTCGAAGGAAGGGCAAGCAGGAGACGGTGGATGTTCTTCTGTTAGGATGTCAACAACCTTACAACAGACGCTCTCACTGTTAGCATAACAACATGTTTCCGCACACACATTGGCATCTTTGGCCTCTTTGCATTTTTGTTCGTCTTCATTTTGAAGCTCATTCTGACATCCGTCTCCAGCGTTCTCCTTCTCGCTCACGTCTCTCTCGGGTCCAAACAGGAAGGGTTGCACAGATTACGTGTTTTTGCACTGTACGGTAAAATGAGCAAGACCGAGCCGACGACCGACCTCGTGACGTCACTACTAACGTTGCGACGTAAACAACAATGGCGGACTACGAGTGAAAAGTTATTTTTTTTACAGTTCTACAAACTAAGATGTGTTGAGCGTTTTTTTTTTTTTATTAGCGTTTTTAGCTGATACAAATATTGATCAATAACGTCATGGTAGCCGGGTGTTAAAAGTCGAAATCGAGGGCCTTTTTTCCTCGAATTGTTTCAGCTCAAAGTCCCATCCAGCGGGTTTTTTTTAAGTACTTTGTAAAACATGCGCGCGCACACTCAAAGAAACACTCCACGCTAATAAAGTTTCTCAAGTGGCCTCGGTAGTTCGGCCTCCTCGGCGCAACGCGGGCCTGGTTCTCAGGTGGAAAAGAGTGGAAATTAATCACGAGTCTAATCCTGCCCGGGGGGGTTGAGGGTTTGCTCGGCCCTCTCATGACGCTCATATTACAACCGCGCCACTTCCTCAAATTACTTTGCACTCCTGGCAGAAACGAGCGAAAGGTTATTAAAGGTTTGACTGTGCAGGGGAAGAAGGGAACAAAAAAATTAATTTAAAAAAAGCCACATTTCAATTTTTAGGTCTCAGAAATGTGATGAAAAAGGCGAAGTTATTGATCACATTTGTAACTACACGGGTTTTTTTCCCCCCTCCGTCTTTTACAACACCATCTATCAAAGAGCCGTAAACGGTTCATGTTTAATAGATTCGTACCTGCCTGCACAAATATGCTGGCGTACATATTTGATCTCGGGCGCTCCCGATCCATCGATAAAACCCATTAAGGCAACGCGAGGGGGGGGACCTACGCGGCCCGCGGAGACGACGAGGAATCCGACTTCAGTGGGTGATGAGGATGGTGGGATTGGCGGTGGGAGGCGCCGGAGGGCAGAGATGATTGCTTTGCGGTTTGCTTGATGAAAGCGAAGGTGCTTCCCAGGACCTTCTCCCCATTCCTGAACCGGTTTCATGATAATGAGAGGAGAGAGCAGATAATGGGCACGGCGGGGGTGGGGGGGTTGGTCGGTTTTTAACAGGTAAATGGGTCTCCGGGCAACCCCAGATGCTCGGGAAGGCAGCCAGGCCATCACACGCGTATCCAAGGAGACGGGCGACAGCCATTAGCTATAAGAAGCCAATTGTCGCACCTTTGTTGTCAGTGTTGTTGCTGCTAACAAGTATCACCATTTATTTTTATTTTTTTTTGGCACTAAATACATCTCTACTTATCACTCTCATCCATGCAATATTTATGATTAATTTCATTTATATTTATATTTATATTTATATTTATATTTATATTTATATTTATATTTATATTTATATTTATATTTATATTTATATTTATATTTATATTTATACATACATACTCCAGGGCACCTTACTTGTTATCATTTTATTTTTACAACCCACAACCCCAACTGTGCACCTCTTATTTCTATAGCTATTCTCTGCACAAGGCATGTCTTTTATTTCTTTCTATATTTTCCTTCCTTTCTATATTTTAAATCCTTTATTTGCATATTTTTTAATTTTTTTATTTTCCTACCATTTGCTCTTTTTTTTTTACATCCCGTCAATGCTTTGCTTTGGATCAATCTTATCTTATCTTATCTTATCTTATCTTAACTTATCTTATCTTATCTTATCTTATCTTATCTTATCTTATCTTATCTTATCTTATCTTGTCTTGTCTTGTCTTGTCTTGTCTTGTCTTGTCTTGTCTTGTCTTGTCTTGTCTTGTCTTATCTTATTTTAATTTATTCTATCTTATCTTCTCTTGTCCTAGATTGTGTTCTTTGATTTTATCTTATCTTAACTTATCTTAGATAATCTTAGCTTGTCTTATTTTATTTTATTTTATTTTATTTTATTTTATTTTATTTTATTTTATTTTATTTTATTTTATTTTATTTTATTTTATTTTATTTTATTTTATTTTATTTTATTTTATCTTGTCTTGTCTTGTCTTGTCTTGTCTAGCCTTAAGTTACTTATAAGCAGTCTGGGTTATAGTACTGACCTCCCAGCGCTCTGAAGCGTTGGGATTCGAGAGAGGCATCATTTCAAATATCTCTGTACCAGAAAAAATACAAATGTCGTGAATGAACAAAAAGCCAAAGGCTTATTTGTTTCGTTTGTTTTGTTTCACTGGAACAATCGGCTTTGCAGAAACTGTCCTTAAATAACTTTAAATAGTTCAAAAAATCAAAAAAGAATTCATCTCCATCTTAAAACAATCGCCTTGGTCATTTCAAGTTTTTCAAAAGACACACAAAAAAGCTGAGCCATGTGCTGAATAAGGAATTCATTTATGCGAAGAAAAAAAGAAAAAAAAACAAAAATAAGCAAATTATTTAGAGACGGACATTGCAAAAAGTTTCCCAGACAAAGGCATTATCAGTTGAATAAAATGATTACAAAAAAATCTTATTCTTACTTTCAGAAGGAAAACATCTTGCACTCTTGCAACCTCCTGGTGTGTTTTTGTTGCAAAAACATGCTTGTGTTGCGCATACCTCAACATTTGGCTCGTTTCTCGTCAGTATATTTAAAGAACACCTTTTGCATGATGTCACCGCTTGGAGAGTGTGTGTGTATGTGTGTATGTGTGTGACCGTGCCTGTGGTGAGTGTGTGTGTGTGTGTGTGTGTGTGTGTGTGTGTGTGTGTGTGTGTGTGTGTGTGTGCGTGTGCGTGTTTGTGTTTTTTGGCAGGAAGGACAAAGTAGTTACGGTGACATTGTCACCCTGGGGGGGAATTAACAACCAAACAATCTGTTTCTGTTACGTCAGCTCTCCCAGGAATGAAACGCGCTCTAAACACACGCGTGTAAAAGCCATTTAATGTCTTTATTTATTTTACAGCTTCTTTGGAAAGAACGCCATGCCGGATGAGCCATACGTTGCTGCAGCCACAAGGGAGAGAGTGACAGGTTGCATGTATCTATATGATGAGAGGGTGAATGTTTGTGCCTCTATATGACTTGTGAGTGACTGTGAGACAGCGGTGAGGTGTCCTGGAGGTGTGCCGAGAGAGGAACTCCGGTATTTTATGAGGAAGTCTGGAGTGGCAGAAATGTTAGACTGGTGCAGGACATGTATGCTGGCTGTGAGACGGTGGTGAGGTGTCCTGGAGGTGTGCCGAGAGAGGAACTCCGGTATTTTATGAGGAAGTCTGGAGTGGCAGAAATGTTAGACTGGTACAGAACATGTATGCTGGAGGTTTGTCGAGAGAGGACTCTGGTATTGTATGAGGAAGGCTGGAGTGGCAGAGAAGTACGTTAGATGGGTGCAGGACATGTATGCTGGCTGTGAGACAATGTTGAGGTGTGCCATAGGTGAAACAGAGAAGTTCAATGTGGACTTGGGACTATATCAGGGAGCAGCTCTGAGCCCCTTCTTGTTTGCAGTGGTGATGGACAGGCTGACAGATGAGGTTACACAGGAATCTCCATGGACCATGATGTTTGCAGATGACATTGTGATCAGTAGTGAGAGCAGGGAACAGGTGGAGGAAAATCTTGAGAGGTGGGGGTTTGCTCTGGAAAGGAGACGGATGAAGGTTAGTCGCAGAAAGACAGAATATATGTGTGTGAATGAGAGGAACCCGGGTGGAACGGTGAGGCTGCAGGGAGTGGAGATCAAGAAGTTGGAGGATTTCAAGTACTTAGGGTCAACAGTCCAGAGCAACGGAGAGTGTGGAAAAGAGGTGAAGAAAAGGGTTCAAGCAGTTTGGAATAAGTGGAGAAAAATGTCAGGGGTTCTTTGAGATAGAAGAATATCAGCCAGAATGAAAGGAAAGGTGGACAAAGCAGTGGTGAGAGCAGAGATGCTGTGTGGTTTGGAGACAGTGACACTGAACAAAAGACAGGAGGCAGACCTGGAGGTGTCAGAGATGAAGATGTTGAGGTTCTCTTTGGGAGTGACCAGGATGGAGAGGATCAGAAATGAGTCCATCAGGGGGACAGCACATGTTAGATGTTTTGAAGAGAAGGTCAGAGAAGCCAGACTGAGATGGTTGGGTCATGAACAGAGGAGGGATAGGGACTATATTGGTAGACGAATGATGGAATTGGAGCTACCAGGCAGGAGGTCTAGATGAAGACCAAAGAGAAGATTTATGGATGTAGTGAGAGAATATCTGAAGGTAGTTGGTGTGAGAGAGGAGGATCCAGAGAACAGGGTTAGATGGAGAAGGTTGATTGGCTGTGGCGACACCTGAAGGGAAAAACCCAAAGGAAAAGAAGAAGAAGAAGAAGATGACGTGTGAATGAGAGGGTGAACGGCTTTATGTCCTTGCACGTGGCTCTGGGTAAACATGGAAGATAATGAATGAATGAATGAATGAATGAATGAATGAATGAATGAATGAATGAATGAATGAACGAATAAATGAATGAATGAATGAATGAAGATTTACTGCAAAGAGCTCAAACCAAAACAAATCGTGAATGAAATGTGATTTTTAATAGTGATTCATATTCTGTTACATATATTTTTACATGCCTTTAACTTTATTTCTTGTTACATATTTTGATCTTTACCGTTTTTATTTTATTTTCTTCTCTATTTTTATTACTCGCTATCTAATTCTTTATTTTTATATCGAGTTTTGATTCATGAAGGTAGAACTCTTGACACTATTTTATTGTGTCAAGACTTCTATTTTGATTCCTCTTCACTTTTTTCTGTGAGCAGGAGGAAGAAAAAGGAAAAAAAAAAAAAGCAATTTCTCCCTTGAGGATCAAGAAAGTATTCTGATTCTGAATGTGTGTGTTGTGTGTGTCTGTGTGTGTCTGTGTGTGTTTGTGTGTGTTTGTGCGATTAGCCTCCCCCTGCAAAGTGGTCTCAGCAAAAATAAGGGGAAAGGAAAATCTGTCTGGTTTTGCCGCTTTTCCAAGCTTCGTAAGACGGATCGATCGCAGGACGCCACGCCTGCAAAGACGCTTCGAGGTTTCCTGACCCGCACTTGTTGCTTTTCCCACGAGGCCGGAGAGACGAGGCTTCGGCGGCGGAGGAGCCGGCGTCCTCGCAGAGGGAGCGAGTCGAGTCTTTGCGCGTGCGACGGCGGGCCTCACGCCGGCCTCGCACCTGACTTGGCACCTCGGTTTCCACGGCTCCCACGGCGACGCCAGATGGCAAGGACTTACCCCACTAAGAAACCCTCCAAAACACACAAACACACACACACACACACACACACACACACACACACACACACAGGCACACACAGGGACGTGACTGCACGACACAAGAACTCCCCCCCCCGGCAGCCACCGGCTAATCTCTCAGTCCAACAATGAGTCATGCTTTGCACATCCTCTCCCACCAAGTGTCGGGATGTGCGGATTTGGCCGGCAGCGGGTTTTAATGAATCACTGGAAGGCAGCAAGTCGCACCGCGCAGATCTGCTCTTTCCTACGCTTTCCGTGTTTTCATGTTCCCTTCGGCTCGGTGTGCGAACACCTGTCCTTCAACCGCTGCAAATCCTTTGTTTTCTGCTGCGCGGGCTTTTTCCCCTTCCTTGCCCGCTGAGCTTGATCCGAGGCTCCGCTTCACACCCTGGAGTCGTGATGTGAATGGTTTTGAGGTTTTTTTCTTCAAACCGGAGAAGCTCAAAAAAAAAAACCACGACCTGAACTCTCCGTCTCGTTCCTTTTGTCCTCGACCGAAGCGCGGTTTTCGACAGGATTACTCACGCTCATTGTTTACCGCCTGTGAACGCGACGCGAGCCGCGGGACGGAGCTGAACCCGTGGGCGGACGGCAAATCGTTCAGTCTGTGAAACCAAAACTAAATTAAACTCGCCAGGGAGACAAACCGCACGACGTCGCGTGCAGAGGAGAGGGTTTACGTCCGTCGGAGAACTTTATCGCCGTTCGTTGCCCGGTCGATTGCGATGAATGAGCGCCGAGCAAATCGGGATGGTCAAGACAGGGGATTTATTTGAGCGCGTCAACGCACGTGCGCAGACTCGATCAATCCCCGGCCCTTCAGGAGGGTCTTCCTGACCGTGGATGGCTGTCCCTCAGCACCAACTGGTAATTTCTCACTTTGGATTATCGATTTCAGCGCAGCCTTTGAAAATAATCAACGGGTATTTAATCTAAAAAGTATATCATTTGATTTCGTTCAATTGTAAAATGTCGTTTTAAATTTAAATTTAAAAAATAAGATGGCGCCCGCCTCACAGGGGACAGTTTTCAATCCTGCGTGAAGAGGACGGTGACGGCATAGGACGCTGCGCTGAGGTTCAGGGGAAGAAATCACATTAACCAAGTACAAATAAGTAAAAATATTTTAATTGCCGATTATTTTGCACATATTCATATTTTTCATTGTTCAGTGAAATAGACCTTTTGGAGAGAGGATGGCATTTTTGGTTTTGCTGCCGGTGACTCATTTAAGTTTTTTTTTTTCCCATGAATACAAGAAGGACTCAAAGAGACAATGAGTATTTCGCTTAAAATTCACCTTCAACGCAACGTCTTATTTTCGTAGTTCAAAATGTTTGGTTGCCTGCAGAAATGTCATTTTATTTTCTCTGCAGTTCATTGATTTCAAAAATGCAACACATTTTGTTTAAACAGCATAAAGGCAAAAAAACCCCCAGTAAATTCATTTTAATTCTAAAAGGGTTGTGTGGCTCCCGGTGTTTTCTTTGCGCTGGGGAAACGGGTCCAGATGGCTCTGTGAGTGGTAAAGGTTGCCGACCCCTGGGTCAGAGGCATGGGGGTTCAAATAATAAAAACTTAACAGTTCGCAGCTTTTAATCTGAAAACAACCATTACACTTTAAATGAGGCAGTTACAATTGTTTTGCAGTATAATATCAATTCAGTGGGAGCCGTTCACCGCTAATAATGCATAGCGGCCGCGCAGCTTGTGGATCACCTGTTGCGATGAACCCGTAGCTTAGGTAGGAATCTTGATATTTTCTTTTAAATGCATCTTTCTTTTTGCTGGCAGTCTGCGACGCTTCAGCCGTCACACCGTTTGCTCGTTCCCTCCCGAAAAAGCTCTCCAGCGAATGTTTTTTTTCCTATGTTTTGTGTTTTTTTCAAGGGCTAGCTTGTGGTGGCTGATGTGTTTGAAATGGCGCGCAAGAGTGAAGTGCGGCAGTTAAGGCGACGGCGGAAACAGGCGTTTTTTTCTAAAGTACAGGGAGCAGCGGTGGTTTGGTCCTCGGGTTCGAATACAAGTTTGCATGTTCTCCCTGCGTCTGCTTGGGTTCTCCAGGGTTCTCTGGTTTTTACAGTCTTAGATTTTAATGAAATGTGTAAATGAGAGGGTGACGGGTCATTTCTCTCTCTATGTGGCGCTGCGATCGCTTGAAATGCGCGGTTTACGTTGAATTTACACGCAATCTTCAAGGTGTTGTTGGTTTTGCTCCATTTTGATTTTCAGCGTCCCAGAAAAGCTCCCATTATGCGGCGAGGTTACGACACCGGCTGGTCCTGATTGCAATAATGAGGGATTAGCTCTGCGATCTTAAAAAAAAAAAGGGAAATATCGCTCAATTCTGAGTCATGAAAAAACTCATCACATTTACACTGATTAATTCTGTGCCATTTAAGAGCTCATCATGATCTGTGGGGAAAAGTATTCTGAGGTTGACTTTACATGTTGCTGATATCTGTATGAAAAGAATCCACAATGAATAAGAAACATTACACTAAATAAAAATCCAGTCATATGGCTTTTCTAATAAGTGTCAATCCATCATACGACTTTCTCTCTCCCAAATAAGAGTTAATAAACAAAAACAAATGATTAGGGACTCGACATAGAGAAAAAAAACACTTTTTAATGAGATATTAAGCAACTTGTTGAAAAAGCCTAACAGATGAACATCGCTTCACACTTTCTCGTGTGATGGAGACAAAATAATGCGTCTAAAAGAGGTTTTGAATCTTCTTGGTATCGATTTGCTCCTTTCCTGTTTCCATCTTCTATCTGCTTTGAATTCAGCAGAAAAAAAAAACAAAACACAGAATTGTATTGATTTTCAGAGGTCCGGGGTTTAAAAAACGAGCGAGAACAAAACATCAGATCAGTTGCTGAGTGTTCGGTCGTACAAGTCAAGAGTGATTTAAAACATGTTTTAGCAGAGGAGCACTGCATGAAAAAACCTGGTTGACTGACTTGGAAAAAATAAACAAACAAACAAAAAAAAAAAATCTTGGGACGAAATCCAGCCTATTCACAAAAAGCTAAAAAAAAAATCCGAGTGCAAGCTAGGCATCGTCAGGTTTGTCTGCTGGCGGTCCGCAGGGCTGAAGCATCTTCTCCATCAGGTTGAAGCGGACTCGGGCTTTGCTCTCGTTCTCAGCCACGGAGAAGTAGTTGAGCAGGTCAAAGTGTCCCATGTAGGAGCAGTAAGAGTCTCGGTGCTGGTTGACCAGCCATTCCCACTTGCTGGTGTCGGCGTGTCCCGTGCCGATGTACTTGGACTGGAGATGTTCCAGCTGACTGTGGATGTTGTACCGGTCTGTCATTCTCTGAAATGAGAAGGAAAAAAATATGATAATGGGATGGACAGACACAGGGCAAACACAAAGACCTGCAACTTCTGACATGATTTTAATCTTTCAAGTTTCCCATTTCGCTAACTTCTGGATAATGTACGCACTAAACATGCAATTCCTATTCGCAAGCAGGTGCTCATTAAGATGGAAATATAAATCTGTATATTTGGAGAGGCAATGTGTTTGTTAGTTTTCACTGGGATGGACAATTTCAAACATTGACATGTGGGCCTCTCCTTGCAGAAGGAGCGATTACTGCACATCAGCTAATTTGTCCACCTGTGGAGAAAACACCCATTTGAGTCCTTCCAATGCATGCAAAAACGGCTGGTTGGCGAACATTTCTCAGTAATTACCGTTTTCAATCTATTAGTCTGCTTTTAACGGTAAGATATTGTTTTATTTACGGAGTAAAAGTGTTTTATAACAATGTCTAAGTCTCACATTACACGTCGGATTAAAACGTGGACGAGGATCCCACAGTTCAGAGACGAGATGTTTTACCAGGTCGTCTTTTTGATGTTATTCAATCTCGGCTCACGGGTTTAGTTGTTCACTGTATAAATCTAAACGCTACTTATATCGGAAACTTGAAAACAAACAAAAAAGGTAATTAAACACAAAAGTTGCAGTCGCGTTAACACTAACTATTCGCCGTTCAGGTTGACTTACTGAACATGCTAAGGTTGACTGTGGCTAACAATAACATGCATTGAGCTAGCTGTAGTTAGCAAAAGAAACTCCTCGAGAAGCGCAACTTCAACTTTCCGATTTTGCAATAAACGCTTAATCTGGAGTCATAATCCTTGAAATGACGCTTACGGGATTGAGGATGAATTCGAGCGAAGGCACAGAGCTTGAAAAACACAAAACGATTCCTTCACTGAGTCGGCGAGGAAGGCAGTGACTTCCGGTAATTGCGCTCCGTAAATGGGACCGAGTGGAAAACATGGCGATGCAACTTTAGTTCCGGCTCGTCCGAATAAGATTTGCTTTTACCACATCAATCTTGTAAAAAGCCGTAATTTCGTTTAGTGCTTGTGAGTTTATTTTTTTCTTTTACTGGTTTATTCGCAATTTCCTAGAATTTTTTTCAAGCAGCCTCCAGATGTGTTCAGGTTTGATTTAGATATGTTTGCCTTGATTGACCTTCATGTAATGTATCGCTGAATGTATCGGCAGGGAATTGCAAAAAAAAAATAAAAAAATCAGAGACACAAACGTGGAAAAAAATTTATAGATGCATAACAAAAGAGCAAAAACACTAGACAGATAGATATATCGCAAGCAAAATTGTATATTGAATTTTTAATATAAGGAAAACAGAATACAGTTGCACAGTAAGCCATGCAGCCCTGCCTTATATTTGCTGATTCTACTGCCTGTTAAAATTGCTGTAATAGGTTTTCAAGAAAAATCCTGTTGTCAGTTGACTTTTTATTACCATATGTTAATTCTAGGTGTCAGGCGTTGCACCGGTTGATTCGGTCTATCAGTTTGACCCCTCCGAATTATGTCTCTACAAAACCACACTTTGTACGTGGCAAAATGGTTTCTTGGAGGTGTCACACATTTTCATTATTACAAAAATGAATTGCAGGAGGATTGACCTCCAGTGTGATTTTGGCTTCCTGTCGGAAGACAGGACCGTCTGCTGAAGTGATTCGCAGCTCAGTTGACAATATCCGCTGGATTACACTGGCCTCCCTGCAATATGGCCAAATGGTAAGTAAACATTTATTATATAAAAGTAATGCGGCATTCTGCTGGCTACATCGAGGGATATTGCTTCGATTGACCTGCTGAGGCCTCGTAAAAAGAGGGGGGGGGGTGAACATTTGCCCTCTGCTCTATGTTAGCGCACGAAATATGGCACATATGGTGATGGAGCGGAACTGTCAATGATTGCCACCGCCTCCTTTTCATTTCTTTGTAGATAGACGTAAAGACAACGCTCAGACGAGGTTTCGACGCAAGATTGTTGCGTCGAGGTTCACCTTCGTGTGAGATTAATTCATTTATTTATCTATCTATTTATTTTTTTATACTTTTTCAATCCCTCGTGGGGAAATTCCTTCTCCGCATTCAACCCATCATGGATGAACCATGAGCAGCTGGCTGCCGTCTGTCAGCGCCAGGGGAGAAGTCAGGGCTTCAGATCTTGCTCAACAACGCTTCGACACTCTAGCACAGTGGTTCTTAACCTTGTTGGAGGTACCGAACCCCACCAGTTTCATGTGCGCCTTCCCTTAACCCTTCTTAATAGGAAAAATAAAATGTGATTTTTTTTTTTTATTATTTTTTTATTTTCCAATTCAAATCAGGCATGCACAGTGGGGCTCCAAAACTGCAAATTTTTCGTTTATGGGTTAAAAAATATTATTTTCTTTAAAAACCAGAACTCTGAATAAAAAAAAATCACAAATAGAAAATTTTATTAATTCTTTTCAAACCCATAAAATATTTGTGGTTTCTTTTTTCATGCGCTATCCATAGATAAATTACGTTTTTTTTGTTTAATTTGTATGGTACTGGGGTTCAAAAATGTAGATTTTTTTGATAAATCCCGCTATTATGCAAAATTACTATATATCTTTCCATTATTGTTAAGTTTTAACTAGTTTTTGTTTTATCTCCCTCCCATAAACTTTTTTTGAATAAATTCTTGAAATTAATTTTGCTCATATGATGAAAAGAAGTGATCCCTTTGATAAAATATTAAATTGATCTATTATTTCTCATATCATTTGTCATCACAAATCATATGAGTCGGCTGTGTGTCTTGACCTCCGAGGAGGAGCCGGGGATCCAACCAGGAATGTTTGATTTTTATTTTTATTTTTTTTGATTATTCATACTTTAAATGTTATCATTTTATATTATTTTTTTAGTATTAATATTCTACTACGTCCAAACATCCCAACTTTTTTTAAAAACATGTTTTGTTTTTCTATTTTTTTTTTTTATTATTATTTTTTTTTAACCCGACAACATTCACTTTTTCAGAAATGTGCCCACACAGATTCACTCGTGCTCTGAAAATCGCCCGGCAGATGGGAAACGACCTGTAGATGAAACGAAGCATTAAAGTGGTACAAAAGATCTTCACATTACCTGGAGAGCTACAGATTTAGAATATCACTTTCCTAAAGCCTGACAGAACCTTTTCGCGATCGAGCTCGAAGCCGTTCGAGATCTTAACCGTCGCGGTGACACAGCATTGACCCTTTCTTGGCACAGGAAGCGCCCGGTGGTTTCCGACAGCCTCGATTGGTTTTTATCCCCCCGCGGAATACGCTCACGTTTTACGTGTGGAAAAAGTTCAGCTCCGGTTGCGAAATGAAATTGAGTGCAACACCCTGACCCGCCGCCCCCACCTTCCGCACGTGCGAGGCTGAATACAAAGGTAGAATTAGCTTCCGAACGCGAGCCGAGACACCTCGCGATCCCTCGGACAAATGCTGGAAATGGCAAGAAATGAGATCCGAGGGATAAAGACTGAATTGTGCTGCCGTCATTATTACGCTGCCCTTTCGATGTGTGGGTTTCCGATTGGGAGCCTTATCAGGGGATCTTATATGACCGTTTCCATAATAAGATAAGATAAGATAATACTTTATTTGATAATAATACATAATTTATATTTATACTCATTTATTGATATTGTTATGTTGCGCTGCTGTGACAAAAGAATTGGGGAAATGCTTATGTTTACAGCAGCGCAACAATATCAATAAATATGAGTATCAGTTAAATAAGAGAGACAATTAAAAAGATAGTCAAAAGATATCTGTAAAAAAAACAAAAAAAGGGATTTGGCAGCGAGGTGAACAACAACAGGGACAAAATAGACAACAGAATAAATAGATAAATAGATAAATAAAAAAAAGTAAGGGTGAGAATAGACACCCAAAAACGACAACAACAAGGGCAAGAATAGAAACAGAGTGACAACAACAATGACAAAAATAAACAGGATGTAATGGAGTGACGATAGACGGTGGAATTAGGGAACAACATGTGTGAGCAATTGAGATGGTGAGGTGGTGAGATGGTGGAGTGGTGAGATGCTGAGGTGGTGAGATGGTGGAGTGGTGAGATGGTGGAGTGGTGAGGCACCGAGGTGGTGAGATGGTGAGATGCTGAGATGCTGAGGTGGTGAGGTAGTGAGCTGGTGAGCTGGTGAGGTGGTGAGGTGGTGAGATGGTGAGGTGGTGAAGTGGTGAGGTGGTGAGATGGTGAGGTGGTGAAGTGAGTGAGGGTGAGATGGTGAGGTGGTGAGTGGTGAGGTGGTGAGGTGGTGAGGTGGTGAGGTGGTGAGGTGGTGAGATGGTGAGATGGTGAGATGGTGAGGTACCGAGGTGGTGAGGTGGTGAGATGGTGAGATGGTGAGATGGTGAGATGATGATGAGGTGGTGAGGTAGTGAGGTGGTGAAGTAGTGAGGTGTTGAGATGGTGAGGTGCTGAGGTGGTGAGATGGTGAGGTGCTGAGGTGGTGAGATGGTTGTCGCACAGATGCACCTCCAACCGGTCAGAGTTGTGTGCCGTCCGGACGGCTTCATTGCGAAGCACTCACAGCTTCAGACGCGGTGATCCGTTTGACAACCGCCACGTTTTCAACTAATGAGCGCGAACTCTCGGCTGCATGTCCTTCCCTAAGACTATGACGATTGAACAGGACTTAGGACTTGGGAGAGCATGTATCTTCATATCGCCGTGAATTAAATTGAGATTTTCTACACATATTTCCCGAGAGGAACCTAAATTGAGGTCGGGCAACTGGCGCCGATTGTCCGGAAAAATCGGGGCCGGCGATGCATAGCCACACTTCGCAGCGGTTAACTCCGATTGAGTTTCCTCGTGTTCGGCGCTCGAAAATTACACGAACACTTCGAGGAGCGAACGCAAATGACTCCCCTCCTTCGACGGGAAAAAAAAATCAACCTGCAGCAAAAGCCGGTCTCCGGTTGGCGCCTCCATCGCCGCGGGCTCGGGGCGGAATCGCTTGTGTCGTCGTGTTGATGAAATATGTCATCAAAAATAAAGACGAGCCAGAGGGAGGGGTAAAGAAGATTATCTCCAGCCTGGAGAAGCTCCGTGCCAAGTGCTGCCATGGTAACAAACGAAGTTGAGGCCTGGATCGCTTTTAGCTGGTGCTTCCGGCTTTGTCGTGGTTTTCAGCGTCGTAATCACCTCGCTGATGATTTGGTGTCCACATTTCTGTTTGACCCAGGGTTAAATATAATGCGATATAATATTTCTAGATGGAAACCCATGATTAAGGAGGCCGCCATGCGTGGGCGTAAACAATGACACCAAACCATCTTGGAGGATTCTCATTATTATTAGAATCTCATTATATTATTATTGTTTTTTGAATTTTTATTATTAGATTTTTAAAAAAAAATTTTTTACCCCCTCCATTTGCATCAGCTCGACCCGCCGCATTTTCCGAGTGCTGAATATGAGGATGTTGGTTATTTTTGTTTTTTCATTTGAACGGCTTTGTGCAATTAACCTTTTGTGAAGTGTGTTTTGTATGCAGCAGAGAGCCACTCGGACCTTTTATGAACGTCGCGCAACAATACAAGCACTTACTCGAGACATAAGAGCGCGAGTTCACCAAACTTTTAGATACGTATTTCACTTTTGCAAACCAAGATCTACTACGATAAAGGAGTTACTGAAGCACGGCGTGCCATTTTATTGTTAGTTTGAATAAAACATAACTTCGGTGAAAGAGCGATGAAACTGTGGGAAAGACGTGAAAATTGCCTCACTGGGAGGCTCGGGTGGCCCGGCAAAAGCGCCGATTCGACAATTTCCGGTGATGGAGCGTGAAGCTAAGCTGCAAAGCTGTTGTTTTTTTTTCTTTTCTTTTTAAAGGTTACGGCTTGACGGTAGATTCTACAAAGCGAAGTGCCTTGTCGGTGCAGTGCAAACGGCCGGGGCGGAATACTGGGCTGGAGGCGCCGTTGCGAAAGACTTTGCAACGCCCCCCCCCCCCCCCCCCCCCCCTCTTTTTTTTTTTTTTTTTTCTTCTGTTTTTCGTTTTCTTTTGAAAAAACAATTCGGGATTTTTGTGGGTTTCTTG